>JAWNNJ010002008.1:0-23089 GCA_035045125.1 Hypselothyrea guttata
TGAGAGGATTACACACAAACCGCAGCAAAGAGAGAGAGAGAGAGAGCAGCGAACGCATGTATATACAGCATCTGCATTGCAGATATGCGACAGAGCGACACGTGAGCGGAGCAGAAGAGAGAGAGAGAGAGCACAGAGAGAGGGCACGCATTAGACGCGTGATCAAGGATCCCGTTAGAATTTAACACCGCAGGCTATGCGTGGACAACGAAAACGACGCGCTGGACAGTCGTACGAGCCACGCCAGCGAGTCAAGTCAAGGTGCAAGTGTAGTGAAATTAAGAAAAGTATACACATAGAGTATACATAATTAGTCCTGGGTAAGCAGAGTTTATATATTTAACAAAAGCGTAAAGTGCATGTGTGGATACTAAACAAATAAAAGAATCTCTACATCAACAACGATACAAATAAAGTGCTTTGTGTTTTACTGGAAAGGTTGTGTTTTTTTATATAAGAGATCGCCTTTTATTTAAGTGCTGCCATTTTTGCGCTGCAGGTGCTCACCGTGGGCAATACCCGTACTTTGGCCTTTTTCCCGCTAAGAGTGAAAATTTGCATAGAAATAGATTAGTGTGTGTGTGGTTAATACCCTGATTCCAGCATCTGGTTCTCGGACCGATACTGTGGTCACTGTGGCTGACACCCGTGCGCGGGGGGGGTTTACCGATAGTACCGAGATAGTGCGTGATTTGGGGTAGTGTGTGCGTGGTTGATACCCTGATTTCAGCATCTGGTTCTCGGACCGATACTGTGGTCACTGTGGCTGACACCCGTGCGCGGGGGGGGGTTACCGATAGTATCGATTCAAGTGTAAGTTAACATGTCAGATCCCATTGCCCGTGGTTAGCTCTTCGATTTGCAGCACTGATCGCCGTGGAAGACATCTAGGGCCGAACCATCTCTAGGCAAGTTTATTCTGCCAGATTACCCGTAGTGAATATGCTAGTCGAGATTGCTGACACTGAATTAGGATTGTGCACACGTGGGTAATGCCCTGGCTCGAGCATCTGGTTCACGGACCGATATTCCTGTCACAGTGGAGAAACACCAGTGCGTTACCGATAGTATCGGTTTTAGGGTTTTAAGTTAAAGTTTTGAACTGTAGTACAGCATACCCCACTTTCCTTCTGACTACTGACAACAACAGCGGTTAATAATAAACACCGTACCTCCCATCTCAGTAGGTCCCAGCAATTTATAAATTTTCTGTAAATAACCCTGGTTAGACTGAGAACTGTACCTCGGCTGGAAAAGCTTCCTTACAGATGGCGCCCGAGCAGGGACCCTGGGATTAAACTAATTAAAAGGAGAGGATCGTGGCTTAAAGCACCACACATTATTTAAAAACCCAGAGGGAAAGTGTAGGTTAGAATATTTGCCAGTCCTAACCCATCTTAGAAGTACTTAGTTAGTATAGCGTATCATCCACGTGGTCCAGACAATAAGCAAAGGTAGATCAACATGGGAGTCCAATGGATATCCTATCGCCGTAAGAGCGAGCTGCAAGCTATTCTGAAGGAATTTGGCTTAGACAACGGAGGCACGGTTGAAGAAATGAGAAGTCGTCTATCATCGTTTGCTGGGCAATCAGATTTATCGGATACAATCAGACAGCGGCTCATCGAGTTAGAAACGGTTCTCGGCAATGCAGTGACACCTGAGGTACGACAACCCAGCCTTTCCACACGACCGGTTTCACCAGTTCCGGTTCAGAGCGAACAAGGATCCAGTTCTAAAACTCTGAATCCATCATCAGGCACCGGTATTATCAGCCGCGCAGGATCACCAGTGCCCAAAGTCGAGTTATCAACGGCCTCACTGGACAGGTTGTCAATCCCCACATTAGCCCATGGGATTGCCAATATGGGAAGAAATGACGCGGCCCATGCGGTAAACCACCAGGCGGTTACCGAAACCGACTCATTCCTTGGGAGTCGTTTGCCTTGTTTAAATCTAGTAGATAGACTGCGTAAATGGGGTGTGTCGTATGACGGTAGTACCGATCCGCTCCAATTTACAGAATACCTAGAACAAGAGGCCGAGATATATCAAGTAGATATTCAACAGATGTCACATGGCATTTCTGGAGTCTTCGCTGGTCGAGCAGAGAATTGGTTCCGAGTCAGTCAGTTGCAAGGAGTTGCATGGAACATATTCAAACGAGAATTTCTGGAATTTTTTCTACCACCGAGGTATTTCCAGCGATTAGACGACGCAATTCGTTCAAGGTATCAGCGGCCAGGCGAACCGTTTAAAGATTATCTTCTCGAAATACGGCTGATGATGCGCCGAGCAAAATTTACTGAAGACCAGGAACTGGATCGGCTGTACGACAATATGTTGCCCGAGTATCAAATGTTTACTCGACGACATGATTTTTCCACCTTAGCACAACTGACTGGTTTGGTTGTCAACTTCGAGACAGTAAGGGATCGAGCAACTAGATTTCAAGTCATACCGTCTCCAACAATGGTGCCTATATACCCACAACCTATACGACAAACATCAGCAGTAGTCGCGTATCCAGCCTTAATGCCAGCACAAGAGTTTACACAAGAGCTTACTCCAATCGAAGGACCACGTGTTTACTCCCGTCACCAAGAGAATGGGTATACTACACCTACTGAAGCGGGCCCGATAATGAGTCCACGGCAAGCCTACAGGAGGTGTGGACAGTTAGGTCACTTCAGCCGGGAGTGCAACAATGCTTCAGTATTGTTCTGTTGGGAGTGTGGTCGTCGTGGGGTACGGACATTGGATTGCTGCAAAACACAGAACCAGGGAAACGAGACACGTGCCTATCCGCCAGGGGGTCGGACGGGGAACACGCAGAGCCAGAACTAAGACCCCTACTATGGATGTCAAACGGTCGTCTCCTTGCCAACGTCATCCTTGAAGATACCGCCTGTGAAGCTACACTAGACACCGGAGCTACTTGCAGTTTTCTTAGCGAACAGATAGCCCAGAAGCTGCTCAACGGACACAACCAACGCGAGATCCGCAAAAATATCAGATTGGCGGATGGGTCCCTTAAAAACATAACAAAAGCTTTGATTACACAGGTACGATTCGCAGGCAGGACCGTTTCACTCCCAATGCTCGTGTTGCCCACTACACTGGATGACGTAATATTGGGTACGGATTTCCTTTCCGACATCGGAACAACAATAAGCTGCGGGAATTCGCACTTAAAGATGGAAACCAATGTGACCCAAGGAATAGTCAACTCGAAAACCCCACCGAAGATTTCATATGGAGCTCCAGAGAAGACTTCGGCTAAACAAGTTCGGACATCGTTGACAGAAGAGGAGTGGATAGCTAAGTTCCTTGACGAAGAGTTGAGCCTGTTTGACGGACTTCAAGGGGTTTCTAATATAGCGGAGCATACGATTACGATGCGGGATGATCGCCCGATTAAACAGCGATACTATCCCAAGAACCCAGCCATGCAAAAGATTATCGATGAACAAGTGGATGAGCTGCTGCGTGATGATCGGATTGAACCATCAAAGAGCCCGCACAGCGCTCCTATCGTTCTAGTGGGTAAGAAAACCGGAGATGTAAGGATGTGTATCGACTACCGGCAATTAAATGCACGTTCAGTTCCGGATGCATATCCTCTGCCACGTATACACCATATACTAGAACGTTTACGGAATGCCAAATACATCTCAACTTTGGATCTTAAAAGTGGCTATTGGCAGATTCCAATGGCATTATCAAGCCGCGAGTACACAGCTTTTACAGTTCCGGGGAGAGGCCTATACCACTGGAAAGTGATGCCTTTTGGACTCCATTCGGCACCGGCTACTTTTCAACGAGCCCTAGATAGTGTTATCGGACCAGCCATGGAGCCACATGCTTTCGCGTACCTAGATGACATAATTGTCATAGGAGAATCACTAGAAGAACATACACGAAACTTAAGAGAGGTTTTTCGGAGATTACGAAATGCCAACCTGCGCTTAAACAAGGATAAGTGTGGATTCTTCAAGAAGAGTATCTCTTACCTAGGACACGTTATTAGTGAGGCTGGTATCCACACCGACCCCAATAAGATTGCTGCGGTACAAGAACTACAACCACCTAGCAATGTGAAGGAATTACGCCGATGTTTAGGTATGGCTTCCTGGTATCGTCGTTTCGTACCTAACTTTGCCAGCATCGTACAACCCATGTCCAAACTTTTAAAGAAAACTCGAGGATGGAACTGGGGAGAGGAGCAACAACAAGCGTTCACCACATTAAAGACACGACTTACAGAAGCACCCGTACTCGCTTGTCCAGATTTTTCTCAGAAGTTTTCTTTGCAAACGGATGCCAGCGACTACGGACTTGGCGCAGTGCTGACACAAGACTTCGGCGAGAAGGAGAGGGTCATCGCTTACATCAGCCAACGCTTATCACCAGCTGAAGAAAACTATTCGACAACGGAAAAGGAATGCTTGGCGATAGTTTGGGCTATCAGAAAACTCCGTTGCTACTTGGAAGGATATCGTTTCGATGTTATCACCGACCATTTGGCATTAAAATGGCTAAATAGCATCGAAAACCCCACTGGCCGCATTGCACGCTGGGCATTAGAGCTACAACAGTACCAGTTTGACGTACATTACAGAAAGGGCAGTCAGAACATTGTCGCCGATGCCTTATCGAGGCAGCCATTGACAGTTTTACAACAGGCAGACGTTGTAAAATCAGAATGTAAGTGGATCCAACGAATGATTCAACAGGTCGAAAAGGAACCCGAGAATTTTCCCGATTATGCGTGTGAAAACGGGCAGTTGTATCGACGATTAGGACACCGACCCGAGGAGGAAGATTTCTTACCCTGGAAGTTATGTGTTCCTAAGGAGCACCGTCAGCGAGTTCTGGAGGAATGTCACGACCAACCAAGCGCAGGACATCTGGGCATTCGCAAAACGGTCAACAGGGTTACGCAACGTTACTACTGGCCTGGTCTATTTCGTGATGTTGCACGCTACGTACGCCGATGTCGACTGTGTCAACAGCATAAGGTTAGTCAATTAAAACCCCCAGGGAAAATGCGCACACGACAAGCTCGAGAGCCTTTCGATATATTATGCGCAGACTTTATTGGACCCTACCCAGGTCAAAGCATGGGAACACAATACTTATCGTGTTCTTTGACATGTTCAGCAAATGGGTGGAGCTAATTCCCCTTCGCCGGGCAACCAGTGCCCACTTGGAAAGTTCTTTTCGGGAGCGGATCTTAGCACGGTTCGGAGTACCACAGGTATTTGTTTGCGATAATGGTACGCAATTTACCAGCCGAGCTTTCCGGACATTTTGTGAACAGATTGGGATGAAGTTGCAACATACTGCCCCATATTCACCTCAACAAAATCCTACAGAACGCGCAAACAGGACGATCAAAACAATGATATCCCAATACCTCGATGGAAAACAGGAAATGTGGGACGAACTGCTACCGGAATTCAGTCTGGCAATCAACAGCAGTGTTTCTGATTCAACAGGTTACTCACCAGCTTTTCTACTACAGAGCCGAGAGCCTAGATTACCAGGAGCCTTGTACGAGGAAGTTACTCCAGACCCGGGGAAAAACCACACGGAACCTGACGTCCGTGCTCAGCGACTACGGGAAATCTTTGACATAGTGATCGACAACGCGCAAAAGGCAACTCAGGACCAAGAGCGTCACTATAATTTACGAAGGAGGGATTGGAGGCCGAAGATTGGAACATTAGTGCTGGTGCGAACACACTATTTGTCCAAAGCATCAGAGAACTTCGCAGCCAAATTAGCACCCCGTTATGAAGGACCCTTCAAGGTGATTAAATTCATCTCACCAAACATCGTCCGGGTACAAAGCCTAGAAGGAAGACAACGCCGTACGGCTAGCCTAGCTGACCTCAAGGTTTTCCACGATGGAGAAGAGGACGCACACGAGGAACAACACGACGCCTAGTACCTGTGGTTAAGACCGGGATCCGGGTGTTTGGATTCTCGGACCAACACCCGGACCTGGATGACACCCGTACTGAGGGCAACAACAATTTTTTTGGAGATCAACAATGTAACACTAACAAGGGGGACCAAGTAATTAGTCATCAAAGGCGTTTCACTAAACAATTCTCTTATTTCTACAGAACCATGGCAACAAGGTACCGACCACTAGTTAGGCGTAACACGGCTCGCCGAGGACGACACCCCTGGGCGAATTCACGAAGCCGAAGCAGGAACCGTCAAGAGGACGAGGAGTGGCAACCCCCGACAGCCCGCTCGAGATCCCGCCGACACAGTTCAACCACATCGTCAGACCACGAACGCAGTCCGACACCGGGGCGCCGCACAACAAGGTCCCGCAACCCAGAGGTCCGGCCCAGAGCCTATGATGATGACGCATCGAGCCCCGAACTGGAATCGTTTTGGCGAAACCTCGACCGCGAGCTGGGCTTGGCCGAGGTCCCAGAGCCAGCCCCAGGGACTCAATGGGTGCCAATCCCCGGCGTGGGATCAGTGGACCCATCGTCAAACGCCTTCTTTCCATTTCCAGCCTAGGAATGGGGTATCCTAGCATACCACGATCAGGATTATATGCCACCACACAGCCCAGGCCACCAACAGTTGCCCGATGACCCACCACCGGCGTATGGCTCGTGGCTCATCAACGAGACGCCCCCACCAGCGTACGAGGACATCGCCGAGGAGTATGGCTTGGTAGGACCGGTCGGCGTTATACGAAGAGCCCCTAGAGATCAACAGTCCGACGAAAGCATGTCCGAGGAGACGACCGAGACCCCGACAGTCGCAAGGGTTGTGACAACCGGAGCGCCACACTTCGACCAGGAGTGGGAGGATAACCAGCCCAGCACGTCGCGAGCCGCTCGGGAAAGATTGGAAGCATTGGCAATCGCTCGAACAGACGACACACACGAGGCGCAGCCCAATACTTCGCACGTCGCTCACGCCGCAACACAGGTGGAGGAAATCCATACAACCCCAGGAGGAGAGGATGTGGAGATGGCCGAACCAGCAACAAACGCCAACCTGGCCCACCCCCCAAATTGGGTCGACCCACCGGCAGGATGGCGCGTGTTTTCCCCAGGCGGGAAAATACCACAGGCCCTGGTAACGCTTATACAGGGGCGACTGGAGGGAAACCCAGGAAAGGCCAGACGTTTCTTACAGGCCAAGGACGGGCACAGTTTTTCTATCAGGCTTAACACTAAGGACGAAGTGACGGTCGCTCACCGCCCCCCGAAGTGAGGAGAGGGTGTGACATCGCGTCACAAAAATTATGCCTGGCACCTGTGGTTAAAAACCGGGCTATAATCGTTTGGTTCTCGGACCAACGGTTGGAACCCTGGAGGACACCCGTGTCAAGGTAAAAAGATTTTGTTTTGCTACCCCAATGAAAGAAGGGGGTGTGACGCTCACTTTGAGTACACAAATAAATATTATATATATTTGTTTTGCTACCCCAATGAAAGAAGGGGGTGTGACGCTCGCTTTGAGCGCACAAATAAATAATTAGTTTTTATTATTATTATTAGTTTTATTGCGCAGCTCTAGTTCTAGTTTTAGTGCGCAGCCCTGTTAATTTGTTTACTGCACAGCCCTGGTGCAGCATAGCGAGGCTAGCGACAAAGCGACAAATGAGAGGATTACACACAAACCGCAGCAAAGAGAGAGAGAGAGAGAGAGCAGCGAACGCATGTATATACAGCATCTGCATTGCAGATATGCGACAGAGCGACACGTGAGCGGAGCAGAAGAGAGAGAGAGAGAGCACAGAGAGAGGGCACGCATTAGACGCGTGATCAAGGATCCCGTTAGAATTTAACACCGCAGGCTATGCGTGGACAACGAAAACGACGCGCTGGACAGTCGTACGAGCCACGCCAGCGAGTCAAGTCAAGGTGCAAGTGTAGTGAAATTAAGAAAAGTATACACATAGAGTATACATAATTAGTCCTGGGTAAGCAGAGTTTATATATTTAACAAAAGCGTAAAGTGCATGTGTGGATACTAAACAAATAAAAGAATCTCTACATCAACAACGATACAAATAAAGTGCTTTGTGTTTTACTGGAAAGGTTGTGTTTTTTTATATAAGAGATCGCCTTTTATTTAAGTGCTGCCATTTTTGCGCTGCAGGTGCTCACCGTGGGCAATACCCGTACTTTGGCCTTTTTCCCGCTAAGAGTGAAAATTTGCATAGAAATAGATTAGTGTGTGTGTGGTTAATACCCTGATTCCAGCATCTGGTTCTCGGACCGATACTGTGGTCACTGTGGCTGACACCCGTGCGCGGGGGGGGTTTACCGATAGTACCGAGATAGTGCGTGATTTGGGGTAGTGTGTGCGTGGTTGATACCCTGATTTCAGCATCTGGTTCTCGGACCGATACTGTGGTCACTGTGGCTGACACCCGTGCGCGGGGGGGGTTACCGATAGTATCGATTCAAGTGTAAGTTAACATGTCAGATCCCATTGCCCGTGGTTAGCTCTTCGATTTGCAGCACTGATCGCCGTGGAAGACATCTAGGGCCGAACCATCTCTAGGCAAGTTTATTCTGCCAGATTACCCGTAGTGAATATGCTAGTCGAGATTGCTGACACTGAATTAGGATTGTGCACACGTGGGTAATGCCCTGGCTCGAGCATCTGGTTCACGGACCGATATTCCTGTCACAGTGGAGAAACACCAGTGCGTTACCGATAGTATCGGTTTTAGGGTTTTAAGTTAAAGTTTTGAACTGTAGTACAGCATACCCCACTTTCCTTCTGACTACTGACAACAACAGCGGTTAATAATAAACACCGTACCTCCCATCTCAGTAGGTCCCAGCAATTTATAAATTTTCTGTAAATAACCCTGGTTAGACTGAGAACTGTACCTCGGCTGGAAAAGCTTCCTTACAGGTTCTAATAGTCACATGACGATCTCGATCCACTATTTCCATGATTTTATCCGTATCAACGGTCACTGGTCGTCCGGAATGCTTGGGTGTTTCGGTATCAAAATTGCCACTTCGGAATCGCCTAAACCACTGTTCGGCAGTTTGAATCGAAAGTTTGTTATCTCCTAAGACAGCAATAATCTGTCTGTGAGATTCCGCAGCAGTTTTTCCTTGTGCGAAATAAAATTTCAAAATTGCCCGAATTTCTGCGTTTGTGAACTCCATTTCAATCAATTGTAATTTTAACGTGAAAGCTCATGTAAACAAACTATATGTCATTTTGTACATATTTGTTGCCAATACCTTTCAAACGATATACAGCATTGCCAGATACGATTATATTTGACTTCACAAGCGAAGCGCGAAATTTGAATGTAAAAACCGGTATGTCATTACCAAACAACCTAATATGTGACTAACTTGTATAAACATTTTTTAATATTTCAATATAACATTTTTTATTTATATAAGTTTATTTAATAAATGTCAACATTTTATTTAAATATATAAACAAACCGGTAAGGAAGGAGTTACAGTCGGACGCAACCGACTGTAGGAGACCCCGTACTTTGTGTTTTCTTCGCTGTTTCTTATTCGATCGTAATGTAATTCACAGCATCGATGGGGATTGTCATAGGTTGCATTCACCAGGTTACCGCTCCATGGATCGCTCACCCGATAACCGATGAAAGCAACCATAATGCATCATAAAATTGCATCATAAAATCCATGCGCTACAATTTTATGATGCATTAGGGTTGCTTTCATCGGTTATCGGGTGAGCGATCCATGGAGCGGTAACCTGGTGAATGCAACCATAGACTACGTACATGCCACATCCCAAATCTTTAGCTTCAAAACTGAAGCTTTAAAACTGTAAACTGTAGCTAAATTGGTTTTTCGGTTAGGGGAGGAATGAGAGGAGTTATCAAACCAGAATGGGCGGAGCAGATCAGTCGGACGGGCCCGACTGTCTTATACCCTGTGCGAAAGCTCGCGCTGCGCGCTCGCGTATACAGTATAAAATATTTTTAATATAATTTTTTAAAACTATCACATGGAGCGTAGCAGCAATTCTTCTTCTTCCATTTTGTGTATGCCATGCTTTACAGGCTGCGCTGCTAAAGGGCGAGCGGCGTAACGCCTGTAATATTGTTTCGTTCATATCTTTTGTGTTTATTGACCGATTTTATTGCGCTTTTCAGGATAGATAACTACCATACACAAGAGTATATATTCCGAGTTTCAACGTTCTATGTTCAATATTACGCTTGTTATTCGGTTTTTATTGATTAAGACGTAAAGGGGGCGTGGAATCAAAAATTTGAAAAAAGTCTCATCTGTGTCTGATGTAGACCTATCAACTACTGAAGAGAGAATTCATGTAAATATCTCAGTGTCTTTTAAATTGGCGAATGTATTTTATTTCATTCATTGTGGGCGGCAGGGGCGTGGCATTCAAGATTTGAAATAAACTTGATCTGCGTATGGTATACACCTTTCAAAAGAGACCATAACGGCTGCTCTAGCTTTTATAGTTGCTGAGATCTACGCACTCATCCAGACGGACGGACAGACGGACAGACAGACGGACATCGCTAAATCGACTCAGATCGTCTTCCTGATCAAGAATATATATACTTTGTGGGGTCTGCCACGCCTCCTACTGCATGTTACATACATTCGCACAAAGTTATTAACCCTGTTTTTCCCATTTTTCAAATGGCCACAGGGTATAAAAACCCAAACAAACTTGATATGATTGCTGCATAGGATAACCTAAATGCCCAAAATGGTATTTCTAGCTCTTATAGTCTGCAAGATCTAGGCGGCTTCTCTGTCTGCGCTATCTGCGCTGTTTCTTTTCCGTTGGCAATGTAATTGATAGCATTGATGGAGAATGCCATAGGCTGCGTACATGCCAAAACCCAAGTCTATAGCTATTAAACTGTGGCTGTAGTAGCGCTTACATACATTTATAAAACAATTTACTGCCGCATCACTTCGCTGTTTCTTCTCCGTTTGTAATGTAGTTCACAGCATCGATAGATAATTCAATAGGCTACGTACATGCCAAATTACAAGTCTGTAGCTATAATATTGTGGTTGCAGTTGCACATAAATTCATTTTGACAAACATTGTCTATTCCATATCTTCGCTATTTCTGTTTCAAAACATAATTTAATTTAAAGCATTGGTCGATAATGTCATAGACTACAAGCCTGTAGCACTATTATTGTGGCTGCTGTGGCGTTTATGGTTTTCGAGATTTTTGAGGTAGGTGTAGATTTTTGCTGATTCGCGGATGAAGGAGGCGAGATATCAAAAGTTTGAAACAAACTTGATCTGCTTGCATTAGCTGACTACCTAAATCCGGAAAGCTGGTGTCTTTAGCTTTTATAGTTGCTGAGATCTAGGTGTTCATACGGACAGACGGACAGACACACAGACGGACAGACACACAGACACACAGACACACAGACACACAGACGCACAGACGGACAGACGGACATGGCTATATCAACTCAGCTCGTCGTCCTGACTCAGAATATATATACTTTATGGGGTCTACCACGCTTCCTTCTGCCTGTAACACACAGCTGTCTTTTGCACTAAATTAATAGACCCTTTTACTTTTTTAAAGTACAGGGTCTCAAAATAAAATATACAATTATTTTACATATACAATTATATATAAAAACAATTAAATTTAATATACAATTAATTAAATTTAATATATACAATTATTTTACATATACAATGTTGTCAATTTTATATTGGAAAATTATAATTAAACCAGTAAGGACGGAGCTACAGTCGGACGTAACCGACTGTAGGAGACCCTGTACTTTGTGTTCTCTTCGCTGTTTCTTATTCGATCGTAATGTAATTCAAAGCATCGATAGAGATTGTCATAGACTACGTACATGTCATATCCCAAATCTTAAGCTTTAAAACTGAAGTTTTAAAACTGAAAACTGTTGCTAAATTTGTTTTTCGGTTAGCGAAGGAAAGAGAGGAGTTATCAAAAAACCCAAAAAACTTGATCTGATTGCTGCATAGGAGAACCTAAATACCAAAAAATTGTATTTCTAGCTCTTATAGTTTGCAAGATCTAGGTGGCTTCTTTGTTTGATCTATCTTCGCTGTTTCTTCTTCGTTCGTAATGTAATTCACAGCATCGATGGATAATGCCATAGGCTGCGTACATGCCAAATCCCAAGTCTATAGCTTTTAAACTGTGGCTGTAGTTGCGCTTACATACATTTATAAAACAATTTACTGCTGCATAACTTCGCTGTTTCTTCTCCGATTGTAATGTAATTCACAGCATCGATGGATAATTCAATAGGCTACTTACATACCAAATTACACTTGGCCCTCGCTTAACACGAACTCTTTTAGCACTAACTCGGTCTTACACGGTTGCAAATTTGCACCCATTCCCCCTTTAACACGCTAAAAACCTCGTTCTTACACGATTGCAAAATATCGATATGTATTTTTTTACTGCGTTTATCGCGTTAGTGCCTTTGTACCTGTGTCATACGCATGGGTTACTTGTCGAAAAAGGGAAATCCCACATATAATCTGTCAGAGTCCATGTACTGAATCCATGTTTCGCTTAACACGACATATTCTAGGAACGTAACCCCCGTGTTAAGCGAGGGCCAAGTCTGTAGCTCTCATATTGTGACTGCAGTTGCACATAAATACATTTTGCAAAACATTGTCTATTGCATATCTTCGCTATTTCTGTTTCAAATCATAATTTAATTTAAAGCATTGGTAGATAATGTCATAGACTACGTACATGCCAAATTACAAGCCTGTAGCGCTATTATTGTGACTGCTGTGGCGTTTATAGTTTTCGAGATTTTGGTGTAGATTTTTGCTGATTCGCGGTTGAAGGAGGCGAGATATCAAAAGTTTGAAACAAACTTGATCTGCTTGCATTAGCTGACTACCTAAATCCGGAAAGCTGGTGTCTTTAGCTTTTATAGTCGCAGAGATCTAGGTGTTCATACGGACAGACACACAGACGGACAGACGGACATGGCTATATCAACTCAGCTCGTCGTCCTGAGTCAGAATATAGTATATACTTTGTGGGGTCTACCACGCTTCCTTCTGCCTGTTACACACAGCTGTCATTTGCACTAAATTAATAGACCCTTTTACTTTTTTAAAGTACAGGGTCTAAACAGGGTATAAAAAAATCTAACAATAAAAATATGGGATAATAAATAAATTAATTTATCATACATACAAAAATAATTCAATATATATAATTGTACATAAAAAATAAAATAATTTTAAATTCGAACTTAAAAATGTATATAAAATATAATTTATAAATTTTAAACTAATATACTATTGTCTATAATTGCACATCCATATTTTACTATTAAATATTTTACATATTTTACAAAAAAATATTATATTAATATATAATATACATATTTAAAATTTGCATGTAATTATTTTGTATATGCAATAATCGACGTTATGCTGCATATAAAATTTATGAATTATATTTTATATACATTATTTAAACAAAATTTAAACCCCTTTTTTTATTATCAACTTTAAAAAAATAATATTATTAAAAAAATTCATACGTTTATAAAGGAATTTGCTATAAGATAGCCAAACAAAAATTTATAAATAGTATAACTTTTATATTATATTATTTAATAATATGGGAAATTCGGGCTCGACGTCGAGCAATGGGAGATTTTTAATGGAAAAAATTTATGGCAGTGGTCAGATAGTACTATTTCGAATAGTGCCAACTATTCTCATCAGTGACCTTAGAAATGAAAAATGTCAAACTTGTCTGTATATGTGAGTAAGTCGTAAGTCGGGTTCGAACCTTGAACCTGTGGTTAGTGAGGCGAATGCCTTAACCAGAACGCCAGTCCTGTCCGAGCCCAGCCGCCGCTTAACTGCATTGATCAAGAGATCTTCATCTGACTATTTCTAAGACTAGCTGTTTACCCCCAAGCTTTTTTACCGTCTCCATCTATTGCTCATTTTTGGTGCTTTCATTTTAAACTCAACTCAACTCAATCTTACTGAAGGCGAGTTTTAACTAGAGGAAATCTAGAATAAATCGGCGTGCTGTCCGTTTATAATTTTTTATGTTTTTTAAATTTTACAATTGTAAAGCGACGTATAATTTGATAATATGGGAAATTTAATTAAATTAAATTTTATTTAATATATATAAATAAATACAAAAATATATGTAAACGGTAATTTGCAATAAAATTAGCTGAAATTTGTATATAATAAGTCCATACAAAATGTTTAAGAATTTCACAACTGTAAAAAAGCATTTACAAAATCCATACATCGAACAGGTATGTACATACATATGTACGTACATTCATCCCCACACGAGCCAGCCCAGCCAATGCCACACAAGCAACAGCAAATAACTATGAGAACTAACAGGCAACAAGCAAACGTAGAAACAAACGCATCCAAGGCCACAAATAAAATTTTTGGCAACCTCGCTGAACACCGAAAGCATAGCGAACAAGATAAATTTGCTCTCAATGCTAACCACTCAATACCCTTTACAAAAATTGCCTTATATCTAGCGGCAGCGGAATACAAGGCAATTTGAAAGTGTATCTATGGTGCGACAGTCAAAACGAAAGAGAGACAAACTCAAAACTCAAAAAGCAAAGCAGAAGCCACATAACGCAAAACGAATGCCGTCGGAACGCCGTCGGCATGCCTTCGGTACGCCATCGGTACGCCATCGTATGGTATGCGGTCGAGTAGGTAGAGAATAAGAAAATCAAAACAAACGAGCATGTCTGTTAAGATAACATTGTTATGGAAGCGAGCCTGTTATTTAACAGACCAGGCGTCTGTTATTTAGCAGAACGAGCCAATCTGGGTTGTAAAACTTTTGCTATCGATAAAAAGGGGCGGACATTTCGGCTCTTGGAGTAGTTACTCTATGATGTAGAGCATTAATTGTCTATCGATATCCGCAAAAGCGTCTCTGTGACATTTGTTACTTTCCATACTACTTTTACATTTCGAGAATCGCACATCTCCAACGTTTGTAGGAGGCTTGTTGAGTCTAAATAAATAAACCAATTCAAAAACTTGTACCATGGCGGACGAGAGCATAACTCGAATGAACCTATCAGCCATCAAAAAAATTGATCCGTACGCTAAAGAAATTGTAGATTCATCATCCCATGTTGCGTTTTACACCTTCAATTCGGCTCAAAATGAGTGGGAGAAAACTGACGTCGAAGGAGCCTTTTTTATTTACCATCGCAACGCGGAGCCATTTCACAGCATATTCATCAACAACCGACTAAACACAACTTCGTTTGTCGAGCCAATCACGGGCTGCCTCGAGCTGCAATCGCAGCCTCCATTTCTGCTCTACCGCAACGAACGGTCCCGCATACGAGGCTTCTGGTTCTACAACAGCGAGGAGTGCGATCGCATCAGCATCCTGGTGAACGGTTTGCTTGCGAAAAAGGAGTCGAACGGACGGGGCGAGCAGCCCGCTTCGGTGACGGCCTATCCGAAGCAGGCGAACTCGAGCATATTCAACCTGCTGAGCCAGGCGCAGAAGGAGTACAACGCGCAGGTGAATTGTCAACCACAGCAGGCGGCATCCACAGCAACTCCAACGTCCTCTCAGTCAGTAAACGCAACTCCGTGCAACGTGCTGAAGTTCTTCGAATCGGCAAAGCAGGCCACTGCAGAGGCGCTTCTGAGCCGCCCTCATCCTCTTTCTGTTGACCAGTTGGAAAAGCTGCACCGATCAGTCACGCCTGTTGAGGTGCCTGGCCAGAATTTGAGCAGGGAACCTGAACAGGGGTGCTCTGCGGAAAGTTCTCTCTCCCCCTTTTTGCAAGCATCCACTTCAGCAAAGCCGCAAAATTCCGGAAAGACCCTATCGCTGCTGAAAAAAATGGAATTGGACAAGAATGTAGCTGAACTACCAGTATCAGCGTTGATCGCAGCTGATGATGCTGAACAGAGTCTGCGAAAGTTGCTGGTCGGAGGCAAGCCGGACGCAAGGCCGGCGCTTATGCCACCCACAATGTTTGACGCGCCCAATGTAAAACTTAAGTTGGAGCAGCGCCAACCACTGAACACTGCACAGTTTGTGCAGGCTTTTACTTATCTTATACAAAATGACAAAGAGTTTGTAGCGAAGTTGCATAACGCTTACATTAATGAATGTTCCAATTCGTTAATTGACTCGAACACATCATATCAATAAACAAATGCATTCATTGTGTGAGAGAGATTTACTTAATTGGTTTTATTTGTGTGGGAGCGCAGCGGAATTCAAAGTCTGCAGTCCTGGCATCATTCAAAGGTTCAGTCAGTTCACGATTTGGATTAATTAGCTAGAGTTGTAGACGCAAGGTGCTGTGAGAGTACATTTGTTTAACACTGGATACAGTTAGGCCTTTTTGGAGAGCACAACAATTATATCAATTAACCAATAAAACGATTGTCGCAGGTCTCCTTCGCATAAGTACGGTGCTTTCGTCCAGGACTCCACGCGAAACCCACAGTTCTCCAGCAATTTCAAAAATTCGATTGCTTCTTCTTCGAATGTAGACGCTCGACCATTGTCCTTGCTCAAGTTATCCAGCAGCGGTCTCAACGGCAAATGTGAAGTGTTGGTCTCAACATAATGCATGTAGGGCAGCACCAAGGCAATCACAGCTCGCCCTCTCGGTGCCAAGGCTCTATGGATATCTTGCAACAGAGCGAATGGATCATAGCACCGGTCGAGCACGTTCAGACATAACACTAACTCCATGTCTTGG
This sequence comes from Hypselothyrea guttata, assembly GCA_035045125.1. NCBI lineage: Eukaryota > Metazoa > Arthropoda > Insecta > Diptera > Drosophilidae > Hypselothyrea > Hypselothyrea guttata. Next base: position 16,782 of record JAWNNJ010002008.1, read on the forward strand.
AGCTGGCCTATTTCATCAACCACGTTGAAGTTCAGTTTCTTCAGCCTCTCCCGCATCGTCCAGCTTGCTTCGGTTGCGAACACCTGCAGCACAGCCTTGCCGATCAGTTGGCTCACGGTGTTGGCAACACGCAGCGAAACTTCGCCATCGCCGGCGCCAATGTCAAGCAGACTAACCTGTAAAATACGATGCATGTAAGTGCAAATCTCTTATCAAACCATTGCACATCACACTGACCGTGTCAGAGCTCGTGCGAAAACCGCCTGCCGCAAGAAGCGTGCGGAATTGTTCCTCGGACAGAATGAACATCGAGCCGCGTTTTAAAAGCCCGTTAATATCGGTCTGAGTCATGAAAAACTGAAGCACAGACCTGGCCAACGCATGCCAAAGATGCAGCCAGATATTGGAAGACAGCATTTGTGCATTTTCCAGCCATTTTATTGTGGTTGGGTCTGGTTGCTCAAGCGCAACGAACTTCGAATTGAATCTTTGAGGCAATTCACAGTTCAGGGAGTACCACTGTAACGAGATACTGTTAATTCTCACGAACAATTCGATGGGAATTGCGATGCAGTATGTATAGGCGTGTATAGCATACCTGTTTGGTATCAATGTTCTTCAAATAATCGTCGTTATTGAACTTGGCGTGAATGACGCGTGCTAACACACCTCTTGGTCGATAGAGATCCATCGGATATGATGCGCAGTACCAGCGTACATTTGCAGTTGGCGCACAAGTTATGTTAACTGATTACAATATCTGTGCAATAAAGTGATAAGCTGCTGTAAACAACAGTTTGTATCAAATTAGAGACCGCACTATCGGAACGAGAAACTAAGGAGTAGAGTTGTTCATCGCAGTTCAATTTAAAGATTTAGTTCTTCAGTTCATTTTTGGTGAACAAACAGTTCAGTGAACAGTTTAGTTCACTTCTTATGCAGTTCACCGTTCCCACTGAACGAGACCCACTGAAAACTGTGTCCCACTGAACTAAGTCCCACTGAACTGTGTCCCACTGAACCAGTGTTGCCAGTTTAGCCTATTTCAGGCTAGATATAGCATCTTTTAAAATGGAATAGCCTATAAAATTTGTAAATAGCCTATAGCCATAAATCTAGCACATTTTTAGACCCTGTACTTTAAAAAAGTAAAAGGGTCTATTAATTTAGTGCAAATGACAGCTGTGTGTAACAGGCAGAAGGAAGCGTGGTAGACCCCACAAAGTATATATATTCTGACTCAGGACGACGAGCTTAGTTGATATAGCCATGTCCGTCCGTCCGTCTGTCCGTCTGTCTGTATGAACACCTAGATCTCAGCAACTATAAGAGACACCACCTTTCCGGATTTAGGTAGTCAGCTAATGCAAGCAGATCAAGTTTGTTTCAAACTTTTGATATCTCGCCTCCTTCATCCGCGAATCAGCAAAAATCTACACCTACCTCAAAAATCTCGAAAACTAAAAGCGCCACAGCAGCCACAATTATAGCGCTACAGACTTGTAATTTGGCATGTACGTAGCCTAGGGTATTCTCCACAGATGCTATTAATTAAGTTATAATTTGAATTGCAAACAACGAAGATATGCAAGAGACAATTTTTTTCAAAATGCGTACATGTGCCACTGCAGCCACAATGATAAAGCTACAGACTTGCAATTAGGCATGTTCGTAGCCTACAGAATTATCCGTCGATGTTGTAATTTACATTACAAACGGAGAAGAAACAGCGAAGTTATGTAACAGACAATTTTTTTATAAATGTATGTAAGTGCCACTACAGCCACAGTTTAAAAGCTACAGACTTGGGATTTGGCATGTGCGCAGCCTATGGCATTATCCATCAATGCTGTGAATTATATTACGAACGGAAAAGAAACGGCGAAGATGGGGCATACAGTTCAGCCACCTAGAACTTGCAGACTATAAGAGCTAGAAATACCATTTGTTGGTATTTAGGTTCTCCTGTGCAGCAATCAGATCAAGTTTGTCTGGGATTTTTGATACATCCTCTCATTCCTCCGCTAACCGAAAAACCAATTTAGCAACAGTTTGCAGTTTAAAAGCTTCAGTTTTAAAGCTAAAGATTTGGGATATGGTATGTACGTAGTCTATGACAATCTCCATCGATGCTGTGAATTACATTACGATCGAATAAGAAACAGCGAAGAGAACACAAAGTACAGGTTCTCCTACAGTCGGTTACATCCGACCGTAGCTCCGTCCTTACTGGTTAAAAATATTATAGCACATTTTTATATTCTGTACCCATTAAAAAATGGGAAAACTTTGTCAGAATGTATGTAACAGGGTAAAGGAGGCGTGGCAGACCCCACAAACTATATACAGCCATGGCTATAGAAAAAACTCGCTTGTTATACATCCAAAACTCATAATTTTGGTCTTAAATGATTAGTCTTATATTTTATATCATTCACAAATCTTACTTTTACGTTATATTTCACCGTTTTTAATTTATTCCTAATTTAAGCTCGAGATAGCTCATTTGGCTTGGCCATACAAATAGCACACTTTTCAATTGGGACATCTGATTCCAATTTTTGTGGCTTTTTCGCTTAAATATTGTTAAATTATTTTAGTATATTATAAAAGTAATTTTATAAATCCAAATGGGTAGTGGACGGCGTTGCCTGGTTCCGAAAAAAAGCCTTGTTATAAAAAAATTTTCCAAGAATTTGGTATCCAACTAATATAATTTAGTAACAGCAACTAACATTTGTTCATTTAACAAAATAATATATGATCTATAGTAAAAAAAAAAACGGATCCCAAAATTGATAGGTCTTTTGCCTCGTTCCAAGGGATAATGCAGAAAATTTGTCAAAAACTTGGAACTAATATACCAGAATATCTGTCTCAATAGGAAAAAACATTCTTTAACCTGTTTAATTGAATAAAGGCATTAAAATTCTTATGATTTGGTACATTTCCATGAATTTTAATATATAGCCTGTTTTTAAGCATATATTTTTTTTTGTCTATTTTAGCATATTTTTACGCAAAATCTAGCCTATGTGAGCGCTCTGTACCTGGCAACACTGCACTGAACTATGGAAAAGTTAAACAGTATTGTGCCTTAGTTAAACTCTAGTTCAAAGAGATTGGTTTGTGCAATTGTTTTTGTATAATTTATGCTTTTAATAAAAAATAAAAAGCAAAATGAAATTTATTTTCATCTTATTCATAGAAACGCATTTATTCAATTTAATTTGTGATAAACTGCTAAAGAGATAACAAAATTTATAATGAAATTACAATTTATGTTTTCTTAACAAAATATTTATAGCTTATATTTATTATGTCACAGTGAGAGCGAGAAGCGAAGCGAAGCGAGCAGCGAGGCCAAACGACAAGCGAGCGAAGCGAGAGTATGACACAGTGAGAGCGATGTGAGAAGCGGCGCGGTCTTTTTAAATAATGAAGTGAAGGTGATGAATTCGGACGACGACTAACTTTAACCCGCTTAACTGCTATAGGAGTGAAAAAGGAGCATTTAATAATTTATATCATGCCTTACGAAATCCCCCAGAACATTTTAATTAATTTATTTTAATTAATAATAGCATTGCTGTTAGTTTTTAATATGTTAATTTCTTATATATTTTTGTATATATTATTGATTAATATATCATGGTATTTATGGATTTAGGATCGGTTTAGGAAGTATAATCAATTAAAAAATCGCAAGATATTTTAGTTTTTTCCATTCTGCATAATGGTTTCTGAGCTGATTTGAAAATAAACGGTAATTAGTGCGCACAGTACGCAACAATGCTCTCTCAAAACGCACGCTCCGAGTGCGTTGAGCGATAAAGCAGTTTCGAAATCGCTCTCTCGCGTTGACTCGCAACTCGCTTCGCTCTCACTGTGACATCTTTCGAGCGATTTCATACGAAAGAGGTAGCACTGGTTTATCGCCTCTCGCTTCTCGCTCTCACTGTGACATCACCCTAATACAAGTGCAATCGAACACACAGATGGCGCTGATAAACTACAGCGCACTCTACCGCTTTGTGGTGGAACTATATAAGTGAACTGTGTCTCTGCGAACTGTGTCCCGAAACTGGGTCACACTGAACTGTGTCTCTGTGAACTGAGTCCCGCTGAACCGTTCACTGAACTGCAATCAGGGACACAGTTCTTTAGTTCAGTTTGAGGAACCGTTCAATTGAACTGTGTCTGAACTGAACGAAACAGCTCTAGCTTCAATTAAAAACATTATTTTACATAAACAAAACCAGAATGGGCGAAGCAGATTAGTCGGACGGGCCCGACTGTAAAATACCCTGTGGCCTTTAAATATAATTTTGTAAAACTGTCACACAAAGCGCAGCAGAGCGAAGTTGAAAACTATCGGTGTACCCACTGTCGATAGTTTTGCAGCCCTACTGCGACCATAGAGTAACTAAAACAAGAGCCGAAATGTCCGCCCCTTTTTATCGATAGCAAAAGATTATCAACCAGATCGGATCGGTCTGCTAAATAACATACGGCTTGTCTGTTAAATAACAGGCTCGCTTCCATAACAATGTTATCTTAACAGACATGCTCGTTTGTTTTGATTTTCTTATTCTCTACCTACTCGACCGCATACCATACGATGGCGTACCGATGGCGTGCCAAAGGCATGCCGACGGCGTTCCGACGGCATTCGTTTTGCGTTATGTGGCTTCTGCTTTGCTTTTTGAGTTTTGAGTTTGTCTCTCTTTCGTTTTGACTGTCGCACCATAGATACACTTTCAAATTGCCTTGTATTCCGCTGCCGCTAGATATAAGGCAATTTTTGTAAAGGGTATTGAGTGGTTAGCATTGAGAGCAAATTTATCTTGTTCGCTATGCTTTCGGTGTTCAGCGAGGTTGCCAAAAATTTTATTTGTGGCCTTGGATGCGTTTGTTTCTACGTTTGCTTGTTGCCCGTTAGTTCTCATAGTTATTTGCTGTTGCTTGTGTGGCATTGGCTGGGCTGGCTCGTGTGGGGATGTATATACGTACATATGTATGTACCAACCTGTTCCATGTATGGATTTTGTAAATGCTTTTTTACAGGTGTGAAATTCTTAAACATTTTGTATGGACTTATTATATTCAAATTTCAGTTAATTTTATTGCAAATTATTGTTTACATATATTTTTGTATTTATCTATAACTTTTGGTTTGGCTATCTTATAGCAAATTCTTTTGTAAATGCATGCAATTTTTAGACCGTGTATTTTAAAACCTGAATGGGCGGAGCAGATCAGTCGGACGGTCCCCACTGTCTAATACCCTGTGTCAAAGCTCGCGCTCCGCGCTCGCAAATACAGTATAAAATGTATTTAAATATTTTACATATAATTTAATTTATTTATATATTGTGTTTACTAACCGATTTTCGAGATACTTAAATATCATAGAAGAGAGTTTATGTTCCAAATAACAACATTCTATGTTCAATATTACGCTTGCTATTTAACTAACTAACGTCAAATATTCAAACATACGCACAATTCAAGGGTCTAGCAACATGCTTGGTATTGCTATCCCTCTCGCACGCTATTCCCACACATATAGCGGCTGCGCTTGGGTGTGACACATGCAATATTAGGAAGCTTATATCTCCTTTGTTTATAAACCGATTTTATTGCGCTTTTTTAGGACAGTTAAATATAATATAAGAATATATATATTCAACAATAACAACATTCTATGATTACTATTACGCTTATTTCTGAACTTTTAAGTTCAACTATTGTGAAGCTTATATCTCCTGTGTTTCTCAACCGATTTCAATGCGCTTTTCAGGATAGTTAAATATAATACAAGAGAGCTTATGTTCCAAATAACAACCTTCTATATTGAATACGCTTGTTATCCAACTTTTTATGTTCAAAAACACGAGGTTGTTTGGGTTTTATTGATTATTGGGCGTCAAGGGGGCGTGGCATTCAATTTTCAAAACAAACTTGATCTGCGTAAGATAACTACCTATCTATATCAACCAAAACGGCTTCTCTAGCTTTTGTAGTTTCCGAAATCGACGCGTTCATACAGACAGACGGACAGACAGACAGACAGGCGGACATCGCTAAATCGACTCAGCTCGCCTCCCTGATCAAGAATATATATACTTTGTGAGGTCTGCCACGCCTCCTTCTGCCTGTTACATACATTCTGACAAAGTTATTAAACCTGTTTTCCCATTTTTCAAATGGGCACAGGGTATAACCAGTAAGGACGGAGCTACAGTCGGACGCAACCGACTGTATGAGACCCTGTACTTTGTGTTTTCTTCGCTGTTTCTTATCCG
>JAWNNJ010002010.1:0-201570 GCA_035045125.1 Hypselothyrea guttata
ACTAGCCAAATTTGACGGAAAAAAGCCGAAATTGGCAACACTGCTGAGCAGACAAATACATATAGCATAGACGAAACATGCATAAGAACATATCTATATTCATATAATCCCTCTCTTTCCCTTCCTCTCTCTCTCTCTTCTCTTCTCTTTTCTTTCACTGCTCTCTCGGAATTTGAGGCAAGTCGTTGCCATATTTATCACAGATCTACAACACAATTAAAAGATATGCTTACAGGGTATACAAAGTTTGTGCAGCATCAAAACAACATTGGCTTTATTATCTGTTGATTAAGCTTATAGCATCGAAATATATCAGCCTAGGCTATAAATCACATGGACAGCTAGACGTAATGCAATCTATGTATTTCAGCTGATACCCTGCACTCAGTAAACTGCGCTAAAAGGTAGTTTAAATTTGTCATAAGCTTTTAAAATAATCATTATATGGTATATACATATCAATGTAGTTGATTTCACAGAGTTTCCTTTTAAACAAACAATAATATCGTTATCAGTTCTGTAAGCGATTTGCATTCGCCAGAGATCATGCACTTGATCTTTGAGCATTTTGCATCATCTTTTATAATAGAGCTTACGACTAGTAAACACGAAGCCGATCGGTTGGACGGGCCCCAAATATATATATTTATATTAAATATATTTTTAAAATATTATTGGAAGCGTAGGGTATAAATATATATATAAAAAAAACAACAATTTAATTCGTCATTTGTCAGAAAACAACCAATCGTATAAAAGAAAAGGAAGGAAGACGATGCTGACGAACAGAGTTGCCACACTTGTTGTTATACCCTGTGCCCATTTGAAAAATGGGAAAAACAGGGTTAATAACTTTGTCAGAATGTATGTAACAGGCAGAAGGAGGCGTGGCAGACCCCACAAAGTATATATATTCTTGATCAGGGAGACGAGCCGAGTTGATTTAGCCCTGTCTGTCTGTCTGTCCGTCTGTCCGTCTGTCCGTTTGTATGAACGCGTCGATTTCGGAAACTACAAAAGTTAGAGATGCTGTTTTGGTTGCTATCGGTAGGTGTATTCAATACGCAGATCAAGTTTATTTCAAATCGTTGATGCCACGCCCACTTGACGCCCAAAAATCAATAAAACTGACATAACCTCGAATTTTTAACACAAAAAGTTGAATAACAAGCGTAATATTGAACATAGAAGGTTGTTATTTGGAACATAAGCTCTCTTGTATTATATTTAACTATCCTGAAAAGCGCATTAAAATCGGTTGAGAAACACAGGAGATATAAGCTTCACAATAGTTGAATTTAAAAGTTCAGAAACAAGCGTAATATTAATCATAGAATGTTGTTATTTGATATAAACGCTCTTTTTTATTATATTTAACTAATCTGAAAAGCGCATTAAAATCGGTTAATAAACAAAGTAGATATAAGCTACGCAATTGCCAGCGCAGCTCAGCAGCAGCAGCAGCACCGCAGCGCAGCTGGCGCACGTAATAAGGGAAGAAGAAGTACTGCTGATACGCTTAGTGTGACAGTTTTATAAAATTGTATATAAAATAAAAGGCACAGGGTATTCTACAGTCGGGCCCGTCCGACTGATCTGTCCCGTCCGACTGATCTGCCCTGTCCAAATTTTTTTTGGGCTAAAATTAAGCATACAAACATACCTGCTAATGTGTAAGCAGCTGTGTGTGTATATGTGTGTAGCACTCGAGCTTTAATTGCGCCCATAACTAGGCAATACCATAAATTGGGAGCGTTTTTTATGGCCTGTCATACGACGCGTATACGCAATATCTATGGCAAACACTTATCGCTAGCTGTCCCTAGTTCTAGTCGCTTTGCCAATTACTTGCGCAGAGCTAGAGAGCGATAAAGCATGGGGTGGGATGAGGACGAGGAGTAGGAGAGGAAGAAGGAGAGCCAAAGAGGGAGAATAAGCGCAGAAGAAGACGTAGAATACTGGCGATTAGAGAGACATCTTGGCTGCTATTGATTATTCGATTTGAAGTGCAGTCGTGCGAAATGCATTCCAACCGACTTCAAACTATATTGTATGTACACTGAGAGAAAAAAACCAAGAATTTTCATGCCTAAATTAAGAAGTTGCGGTATCAAGTTCAATAAGCTGGAAATTTCCTAATACAGAGCGCGCAGCGCGAGCTGCGTTTGAGCACAGGGTATGCATGCAACCAGGCATGCCCGACTATATGGGCAATTTGTATAACCTATATAAATTTACTAAATTGAATTTATGCACTATTCTATGCCGATTTGAAATTGAACTTTAGAAAAAACAAGTTTTATTTAAGAGCTTTATTTTGTAGAGCGAATCATTTGATTTTTCTGAGTGTATGTGTCTCTCTCTGTCTCTCTTTGTTTGTTGTGCAGCATTTGCTTGTAGGTGGCGGCAAGTGCAAACAGAAATCGCCGCAAAAGTTCATCAAAAGCGTCTTGTTAAAGTCAAACAAACTGTGGGCAGGGGGAGAGGGGAGCTAAACAGACAGTTGCAAGTGCTACTATCAACAACTGACAGAACTTGCCTCAACAGATCTATTTTTCTCTGTCGCTGTCGCTGTCGCTATCTCTGCCCGCCCCACCCCCTTTGCGAGTGGGCGGCAACTGCCAATTATAATGGCGGTCAGACATGTTGGCGTTATCGCCAAGGCTTTTGGCCTTCAAGTGCCAAAAGTTAACAGAACTTGCAGCAGCGGGGGCAGCAGGCAAACATTTCAAGTCAACAGCAGTTGCCACTTGCCACTTGCTGCTTGCCACTTGCTACTTGCCACTTGGCAGTTGCAGGTGGCATTTGCCACATTTAGTGCCATTTGAATGCAGTTATTAAATGACTATTATTATCTATCCTTATCACATGCATCGCTGATAAGCTGCTTAGTGGCATTTGCTGGCTTTTATCAGTTGCAACAATCGAGCTCCTTTGTTGCACTTTAAAATATTTAAACAAGCTGTATTAACTTTTATTAAAATAAACTACAGTAATATTTGCTCAATAAGCATTAAAAAAGAAACATCATTTTAAAATGTACAAAATTAAACTAAACAAAAACAACATACAAAATAAATAGTAATAAATTTTAAATCAATTTAAAATATTAAAAAAAATATATATAAAAAATATTTATAGATCAAAACCAATATAAGCTATCTGATACTCTCAAATGCGTTTGAATTTCAATTTAAAAAAATATTGTTTTTGTTCATATTTAATTTGTTTTATTTTATTTGTTTTGTTTTGTTTTTATCAAATGTATTTTATTCAATAACTTTTTTTTTTAATTCTATTATATTTATTGCATTCTTTTATCAGTTTTGTACAATTTTGTTGAATATGTTTTAGCTTAGTGTATTTTATTTACTAATTTTGTTTGTGAAAAATATTTTATTTTTTTTATTGAATATGTTTTTTTTTCTAATTTTATTCAATTTATTTATTTTATTTTATTTCACTAAATATGTTTTTTTTTTACTTTATTTTGTTTTGTCACAATTTTTTAATTACATTTATTTTGTTCAACATGCATATTTTATTTAATAGATGTTTGTTTTTTTATTTTAATATTTTATTATTATTTTTTGTTAATATTTAAATAACGAAATACAATAAATTTGAAGTATTGGAATTTTGAATTGCGCATAATATTTGAGTTTCACACAGAAGACAAGGCTAAATTGCTAAATTGTTGTCGCATTCTTGGGGGTATAAATGCGAGTGTGTGTGTCTTGGATTGTGTGTATATGTATGTATTTGTATGTATGTATTTGCATGTTTATTTTGTCTCGTGCCACTGACGTTGTGTTCAATTAAGGAATCATCAAAATAAATCAATAGAAAGTGCGCAGACTTGCCATGCGATGGCGAGAGAGGGAGAGAGGGAGAAAAGTGCGCTGATTAATTGAAAGAAATAATAATAGTAATCTAAACAAAAAATTTGGAAACAATCGAACGCCTCGAGATGTGCCCGAAAACGTCGAAGACGACGCCATTGCTGCTAATCGCTGGCATTGTGTTTGTGATAATACTGGTGGCCGTGACGGGCATTACGCTGATCAATAATATCAACCTATCCAATATTATACGGCTGAACGAGAAGGTGGCCAGCGACAGTGTTAGTGCGAACGATAATCAAATCAAGCAGCTCAACTATGTCAACAATCATCCAAAGAATTTAAATCGCCATCGCGAGGAGCAGGAGCAGCTGGCGGAGGAGCAGGAGGAGGTTGAGGAGCGGTCGAAAAAGCAGCTGGCAAGCAAAGATGCTGATTTGGAGCAGGTGCCTCGGATGTCTGCTGTCATTTCGCAGACTGCCAAACAGTCGCAATATTCCGACAACGGCAATAAAACAGCAACAAGGATATTGCCTCTGGGCAATCGGACAAACGTTTCCCATTCCCGTTCCCAATCCGAATCCGCATCCGAATCCCATTCCGATTCGAATGCGAAGCATCGAGACAGTTTGATTGATTACGAGAAACGCGCCCAAATCGTCAAGGTGAGTTATACAGGGTGTCTACGCCAATGGCGTATCAATTTCAAATGCCTGACATGGGTGCCCCTGAGGGTAGGGTGTCTTCTGTGTGCCAGCTGTTGTTCTGTAGCCTCTGACGCCTCCAACACCAATGACCTCAGCCCAGGCCCAGAGTATAATTAAACTCGTTAAACAAACTCGAGACAATTGTAATCAGGCTTAACATTCTAGGCTACTTTATATTTTTATCAGGCATCGTAAATATTAGTTCTGGCTTTATAGAAAAATTGAAACCCCCAAAATGTGGGAAAAAGAAATATTTCTTTTGCTTTATTTTCATCGGCGAATTCGGAAAATATTTAATATAAAATATAATATAAAATATATAAAATAAAATTTTAACTCTTTTAAAATAATTTGTAAATGAAATTTAAATACTAAGCAATTCAAAATAAAAGTTATTTAAAAAAAAAAACTTGTATTTTTCATTTTGATTATGAACGAATTTTCGTTTAATTTAGTTGAAATAAATTAACTTAAATAACTTTTACTATTTAATCTATATAACTTAAATTTTAAATGCAATCAATTGCATAATAGTACAAATAAATATACATATATATAAAAGTAATAATATAATAAAAACAATGCCTAAAGAATAATTACGAATAAAATATCTTTATATCTAAATATATAGAAGAATTATTTAAATAATTTTTATGTTTTTATTATTATAAATATCTATGTATAGAATAACAAATTAAGAAAACGTTTTAATCAATGGACTTTAAAACACAATATTTGAATGATTTATACTTAAAACATTTCCAATATTAAACTGCCACGATAGTTATTAATATTAGCTAAAAACGTCACTTTAAACACTATCACTAATCAGCAGTATATATATTTATTTATATTCGTAACTCATTAAGCTCAAGCGTAATCTCAGTAATCGCTTAGCCGAGTGCATTAAACCAAAGCAACAACATTTATATAAATAACAGTAAATAAATGGCTCGAAATGCGGTTTTAATTGTAAATAATTGTAATTAAAAGCCATTAAACTGAACTGATTGCAGATATGCTGGAGTTCTGCTTGTTCGCAGATGTTATCGGCATTAGCCATGCCTATATGGTATCAGCGAGAGCAAACATTAATATTGTGGCATTGAACAGCTTAATTTGTGTACAAAATTTAATATACACTATAGAAATATATATATATGTTACATATATAGATGTATCTATACTATACACTCGCAAAAATAAAGAATTAATTTTAACTTTGAATGCGCATTGCTTTACCAAAACTCAACCGATGTTCAAGCGGTGTGTTTTTTGACAATCATTTGAGTGCGAAAATAAAATGGAGTGATAAATCAAAGAAAAATATTTGGACAGGGCAGATCAGTGGGACGGAGGCTTCAGTCGGACGTAACCGACAGTAGGAGACCCTTTACTTTACATAGTCACAATCCCCCTCTGCCTAGTGTGGCTAACTATCTGTGACATATCTTAACTGTTTCTTATCCCATCGTATCGGAATTCACAGCGTCGATAGAAAATGCTATAAGCTACAAGCATCCCAAATTACAAGTCTATAGCTATTAAACTGTAGACTGGGAAGGAAGGAGGTATACGAAATCTAAAACATACTCGATCGGTCTGCTTACTGAATTGGAGAACCTAAATCTCGAATATGGTATCTCTAGCTCTTATAGTTGCTGAGATCTAGGTGTTCATACACACGGACAGACGGACATGACGATATCGACTCGGCTTGTCGTCCTGATCAAGAATATATATACTTTGTGGGGTCTGCCACGCCTCCTTCTGGGTGTTGCACACATTTCCTCTTTGCACTAAGTTAATGGATCTTTTTTACTGTTTTAAAGTAAAGGGACGAAAAAAATTGAAAATGTTTGTAAAATTCTCCAGAACCAACGAAAAATAACAGCATTTGATCGAAAAATGTAGATTTTAGGGCCAATATTGGTATCATGGTGGGTTTATCGAGTGATAATTGGGCAAGTTTGATTTTTGATTCGAGAACTCTTGATTTTTCTCTCAGTGTAGGTATTTTTATTGTATAAGCAATCACCTGGTGTCATTTGGCGTCTACCTGAGACACGTTTCATGTGCTGTTTGTGCTGTTTGTGTTGTTTGTTTGATTGTTATTGTTATTACTCTATTTAGACAACCTCCTGAAAGGGGGGCGGTGATGGAAAGTGGGCAAGGGGCAGGGGGGTAGAAGAGTTCTTGCAACGCCTTCGACACGCACGTGACAACAGCACCAAAAACATTGTGTCAAGTGGCCTATGTTCGGTTCTCTTCTCTTTTTTTTCTCGCCCTCACGCCCACTTGCTGCGCCCCCTCTCTCATCATTCATACACCTTCCCCAACCCTTCCTCCCCCCGCGCACATTGTGCGTTTTGTGGTCTAAATCTTGACGTTTATTACGCTCGGATGGCGCTCACCTGCTTGCAACCGGTAACCGGCAAACGATAAACGACAAAAGGCCAGCCACCAGCTGCTCCTCTTCCCTCTTTCTCGCACTCTTTCTCGCTCTCTCCCACTCTCTCTCTCTCTCTCTCTCTGCACAGTGGTCGAGCTGGCTTGAAAGTATGCCACAAAAACAGTTAAAGTCGTAATATCGTTATGCAATTTTTACCAAAAATCTAAAAAAAAAGATTTCAAATCGCAAAAAAATGATCCAATGTGGGCAAATTTAAATAAATTTCCTATATCCCAAGCTAATCTTATTTTAATAGTTTTGCTCCTAAAAAACATTAGAAAGAACAAAATGAATCGACAGTGGGAAACTCTCTATGTAGGTATTCTATATCGATGATGTGAATAGTTTTGAGCTCGGATAAGAAACAGCAAAGATATGCAATACAAATTTAGCAGGATAGTCCGAAAAATCCAAACTACAATTTTATTTTCATCGAAACCGACCACTGTGCTCAGTCTCTTGGGCCCTTTTCAGGGCTCAAGCGCCGTGCTGAGACCTTGACAATCCGAGGCGCTAAACAAATTTCAACAGCAATTGCAACTGCCACAGACATTGCAACATTGCTGCAACAACCATAACAATAACTTGCTGTCTGTTGCCATTGTGTTTTCCCTTTCATTCTATGCCTTTGTTCTTTTTTTGCTTTTCTTCTTAATAGCAGTTACCGTAACGATTAACATTTTTCAAATATAGATTATAAAAAATATATATTTATATAAAAAAGAATTTTTTTAAATACTTAAATTCATTTCCATCATTAACATTTTTGTGTTTTCTTCTCTATCTTTCAGGTGAGTTGCAATTAAAGCGGAAAAAAACTTCAAATCAGCGGGAAAACTTGCGGTGCTCATGCTTTCTTTTATTGAAAAACTCTCAGTGGGTAAGTGGAGAGAGTCTACCCAACTGACTCTCTCCTGATATTACCTAGTCTTAATTAATTTCTGCCTATCGCATAACCTCAAATCGCTCAGAAACGTTTCAATTCTGAAGTATATTTTGAATTGTTTGAATTAATAAATATGTTAGTTATTTTCATAAATTTCTTGGTATATTGTTTAAAGTGTGAAATTGTTAAAGAATTTTTTTTCAACACTTTCGCAAAAGCTGAATAAATTTGTGGCATATTTCTAGAATAATATTGAGGTTGTGTCAAGCCCATAAATCAATTGAGTATGCTAGAAATTTGAAGGAGAAATGCAAATGGAATTTAAATGAAATTCCATTTATTGACTGCTGTAATAAATATTTCGCACACAAAATTCCAAAATACACTGGGCACAATTGTAGGCGCCTCCTTTCTCTCTCTCTCTCTCTCTCTCTTTCGCTCTCTGTCTAATACTCCCGCTGTGTTATTCTCCGTCTCTCTATGTGTGTGCGTAAATATTGCAGGTAGTTTAGCATTCATTTGTTCATTGAATTGCGGATGTGTACAAGATTCATGAATGTGCCTTGTAAGCAGTAAGTCAGTGGAGGCAACTGTACCACACGCACTGCAGGGGTGTCGAGAGAGGGGAAGAACAGGAAAGAGAGTAACGCAGAGAGACCGAGGGAGAAAGGGGACACGAATTCAACATTTAAGGCAACGCACATATCCTTTCAAACAACTCGACCCCAACTCGGTTCTGACCCTCCCTCATTCTTCACTCTCCCTCCAGCCCCCTTCTTCCCCTCCAGCTCGGTCTCTTAAGCCGTAGCAGTTAGTATTGTTGTTGTAAGCGCTTAAGTTGCACAATACATACATAAATGACAGTTAAAATGGCAAACGCAGCTACAACATTGCGTTAAATTGCCAGACACTTGATAATGCCCCTAACTCTCTAGCTCCCTAACTCTAACTGCCCCTACACTGTGAAAAACATCAAGGGTTTTCGTAGCTGAATCAAGAATTTTCGGGGTCAAAAGTAGAAAGAGCCAAAAAATACGAAATACTTCATTTTCAATTCCTTTATCTATAATCCTTTAGATTTAAATTTATTAAATTTCATAAACCTAAAAAAAGCACAAAAGGGTCTATTAACTTCTGATTCTGCATCGATGGTGGTTAGCATTACGATCGAATAAGAAAGCGCGAAGATATGCAACAATTTATAAATGAATGTACAGGACCTCCTACTGTCGGTTACATACGACTGCAGCCTTCCTTACTGGTTAGCTTTAATTAATCTGTATACATTCTTGATGTTACGACGACTTAAATTCTAGAGCAAAACAAAATTGGTCCGAATTGGTCGTCATAATTCTCAGTGTATTCCCTACAAATTTCAGTGGAATAGCGGGACTGTGCAGTTAATCAGCAGCGCTTAGAAGGGTCAGTTGATAATGGATTTGAATTGAAGCTATACATTACAGCGACGATGGGAAGTATGTGTAAGGTAGGCAGCAATCGAAAAAGCAAAGAAAAAAGGCAGAAAAAAGAAGAGGGGAAAAAAGCGACACAGCTAATAATCGAGTTTCATTCATTCAGTCAAGCAGCACTGAGGCCCGAATTGTGTTCACTTGATTGTATTAGGCAGATAGGGAGGCAGGAGACAGAAGGTAGAAGGTGGAAGGCAGGCATAGTGTCAGCTCTGCAGGGTGTGAAGGAAATTCGCATGTTTCTTTTTTGCACCCTGTACCCATGATTTGGGTAAAAAGAGGGTATATTACTTTGTGCTATAAAGTAAATTGTATATTCTTCATCAGAACGACGAACCGAGTCGGTATAGCCCTATCTTTTAGTCTGTTTAGATTAAGAAGTTATAAGAGCTAGGGCAACAATTTTTAAAATGTAGGTAGTTGTAAACCATAGGCAGATCAAGTTTGTTTTAAATGTTGGATGCCACGCCCCCAAATTTATTTATCCTAAAATTGGTTAATAAACACATAAGTTATTGAGGAAACAACATTGCATTTTTTGACATGCTCGCTCTCTGGCAACGCGTACATTCAATAATGGTACAGACAAAAAAATAAGAAGAATCACTACGCTTCGTATGATATGTTGTAAATATTTTGTCATGGGATACAGCGTATTTGAAAGACGAGCTGGCTGATCCCCTCCGTTCTAACTGGTTTTTCTTTCGCTATGTACCCTAAAAGCAATTGCTTTGTCAACTTTTTGCTGCCTCCATCTCTCTCCATCAACTGCATTCGCTCTGCCCTCCACATACGGTCTATACGGTCTATTCAAGGTGCAGGCACTTCAACTGACCGTCAAAAAGGTAAATGCTATGGCTTAAGTCAAAGTCAGCAGAAGCCCCAGCAGTGACAAATAACAAAAAAAAAAGTGGAAAAAAGAAACTTGAAAAGAAACCCATTTGCTGTGTGAATGTGTGTATTGTTTAGACCTAACTTCAATTAGCTGCGTGCCCACTGTACACGGTCAGCGTCATTGCATTTATCAATTTCAACCAGCACAAGGCAACAACAGCCAGGCTACAGTCGTACGCCATCGACCAAAAAGTTAGCCTGTAAGCTGACTTGAACAAATATTAGCCTAAAGTAATGTCTGGCGTTATTTTGTATGACATTGTCATGCCTATTTTCTTAAGGAATTGTCATTCATAATCCTTTCAGGATTACACATATAAACTTTCTTAAGGTATTGTCATTTTGTTATGGAATTTTCATGTATATTTCCTTATGGAATTATCATGCACACATTGTCATACTTCCCTATTGTAATGTCCTCTAAGGAATTGTCGTGAATGTTTCCTCAAGGAATTGTCATGGATGATTCCTTATGGAAATGTCCTCTAAGGAATTGTCGTGAATGTTTTCTTATGGAATTGTCATGCATGCTTCCTTATCGAATTCTTCCCTAAGCAATCGTCATACATACTTCCTTGTAGAATTCTTACGAATACATTCCTAAGAAATTATCATACATACAGCCTGAAGAAATTGTCATGCATGATTCCTTATGGAAATGTCCTCTAACGAATTATCGTCAATGTTTCCTTTTAAAATTGCCATACATCCTTGTAAGTTGTTACGAATACATTCCTAAGAAATTATCATACATACAGCCTGAAGAAATTGTCATGCATGATTCCTTATGGAAATGTCCTCTAAGGAATTGTCGTGAATGTTCCCTTAAGGAATTGTCCCACTTGATTCCTTATAGAAATTCCTACTATTTTCTTTCGAGTAAAAGAATCCAAATATTAATTTCTATACACTTTTAACATCTGTGCAAACTGCATACAGCCGCTTTGGGTAAATAGGAACGGGCATAAACTACAACAAGCGATGACGTTGACATTAATGTTGACATCGCTTTTGCTGACACTAACCCAGTTTTTGGGTTGGGCATACTAGCTATATACATATATTCTATATGCTGGTCTTTGTTGCTTCTTCTGCTTTTCGCTGCAGTTTGTTTATGCATTTTGCGCGGCTGTTCATTGTCAATGGAATGCGCAACGAAATCGAATTTGAATTCCGAATATGGCCAGGCCAAGTGCGAGTGGGCTGAAATGGCCATCGATGCGTGGCTTGGCATTGTCACAGGATTGGGAATGGGTCAATGTTACAAAAAAAACAAAAAACAAACAATACAGAAAAAATACAAAATACATAAAAGAAATAGAAGACATTTATTTCAAATATAATCTGTGCAATTAATTTTATTTTGCACTTAAATGCGAATTAATTATGCAGCTGGCACGTGAGCGAAGCTTTCGTTTAATTATTTACGCAGATTTAATGCAATATGCAAATAAATAAAATTACACCAGGACGTATGCGTGATGTTGCACGAATGGTTGATGTACATATAAGCCTAAAGTTATTTTACACAATTCGTGTATTATTTTTTATAATTAATAGCTTATGTGAATATTAAAACACTAATTTTAAATATAGTAAATTTGGTTATGGTCGTAATATTAATGTTATTTTATTTTGTTTAAATGTTATTTATTTTCATAAAATTAAATAATCATTATATTAAAAAATTATTATGGATTAAATTTATTTTATTTTCAATTGAATTTATTTGAATTACATTTTTTATTTGCAATAACTGGGACAATTTTGAATTCATAGCGCAGTTAAAGCAGCGTTGCCACCCCACAAAAAAGTGGCTAACAACGTTGTTAAGTTGGCTGCGCTTGGCAGAGATACGAGTACTTGGGCTAGCAAAAACTACAATTTATTTCAATAAGTACTAGCTGCAGTTTAATGCAGTTTCTGCGGTATTAGTTTACTTTGCTTGCGCTCTCTTTTTCAATCTCTTTTTCTCCATCTCCCTCTCTCTCTTTCTCTCTCTCTCTCTCTCTCGTTTTCTTTCTTTTCTATTGCTCTGGCTCTTATGCAGCTTGCACGGCAATCAAAGTTTTCCCCCGTAACTTTGGTATTCCATTGTGGAAAACTTTGCTTGCTTTGTTGCACCATAAAATCTTAAATTCTCCCTAATAGTTTGCAAGCTCTCCCATCTCTCTCTTTCTTTCTCGCTCTCGCTCTTGCTCTCTCTTTTTCTCCGTACCAAGCAGTAATGCCAAATCTGTTTTTTTCACGTCATATCTGGCTAGTTTTGAAGAGCATTTGCTAGAAAACGTTTGAAACTGCAGCAAACGGGAAATCTGTTGTTTGTTTTTTTTTAGAGTTGCCAGATCTTTTTTGGCATTCGATATTTCAACAATTAAATTTTTTGTTGAAAAAGTTTTATTTTTAGAGTAAAAACAATTGAATTAACAATTCAATTCAATTGATGAATTTAAAGACCAGTAAGAACTTAGCTGATTGTATAATATTCTGAAGAGCGGACCAATAGAACAGTTTTCAAACATTCCCAAATTTTGGGACTATATTCAAAGTAATTTAAAAGAAATAAATCTAAAAAAAATTCTATTAAAAATTTAAAGAGATTGCTGTGTAAAATACAATCAAAAAATTGTATCACATGTTTAACATTAAATGTTGTGAAAAGTTTGCGAGATTTAAGAGATTGTGAGCTATTATTGAGCTTAGCTGTTTTTTTTTTTTATTATTTTTTTTTATTATTATTAGACCCTTTACTTTAAAAAAAAGTAAAAAGGGTCTATTAGTTTAGTGCAAAGAGGAAATGTGTGTAACACCCAGAAGGAGGCGTGGCAGACCCCACAAAGTATATATATTCTTGATCAGGACGACAAGACGAGTCGATATAGCCATGTCCGTCTGTCCGTCTGTCTGTCTGTCCGTCTGTCCGTCTGTCCGTCTGTCCGTCTGTCTGTCTGTATGAACACCTAGATCTCAGCAACTATAAGAGCTAGAGACACCATATTCGGGATTCAGGTTCCCCTATTCAGTAAGCAGCACGAGTTTGTTTTAGATTTTGGATACCTCTCCCCCTTCCCCCGCAAACCGCAAAAAGCTGCTGTAGCAACAGTTTTAAAGCTATTGATTTGTAATTTGGTATTTAACTAGTTTATGACATTCTCTATCGACGCTGTGAATTTTGTTTCGATCGGATAAGAAACTGCGAACATATGCCACAGACAATTTGCCGCACTAGGCAGAGGGGGGGTGGTGTGCCTTGCATACGCGGGTAGCTTAGTGTGAGTGCGTCTGATTGTGTTTGTATGTACATATACTCAAAGTAAAGGGTCTCCTACGGTCGGTTACGTCCGACTGTAGCCTCCGTCCCACTGACCTGCCCCGTCCCTATATTTTTTTTATTATTATTGTTTTAAATATTTTTAGACCCTTTACTTTAAAAAAGTAAAAAGGGTCTATTAGTTTAGTGCAAAGAGGAAATGTGTGTAACACCCAGAAGGAGGCGTGGCAGACCCCACAAAGTATATATATTCTTGATCAGGACGACAAGCCGAGTCGATATAGCCATGTCCGTCTGTCCGTCTGTCTGTCTGTCTGTCTGTCCGTCTGTCTGTCCGTCTGTATGAACACCTTGATCTCAGCAACTATAAGAGCTAGAGACACCATATTCAGGATTCAGGTTCCCCTATTCAGTAAGCAGCACGAGTTTGTTTTAGATTTTGGATACCTCCCCCCCTTCCCCCGTAAACGGCAAAAAGCTGCTGTAGCCACAGTTTTAAAGCTATTGATTTGTAATTTGGTATAAACCTAGTTTATGACATTCTCTATCAACGCTGTGAATTTTGTTTCGATCGGATAAGAAACAGCGAACATATGCCACAGACAATTTGCCGCACTAGGCAGAGGGGGGGTGGTGTGCTTTGCATACGCGGGTAGCTTAGTGTGTGTGCGTCTGATTGTGTTTGTATGTACATATACTCAAAGTAAAGGGTCTCCTACGGTCGGTTACGTCCGACTGTAGCCTCCGTCCCACTGCTCCGTCCCTATATTTTTCAGTTCTATTTTTGTGCCTTTCCCGCCAAAATCAGAAAAATGGCAGCACAGCTCTGAGGCACACGCACTTGTTGTTGCTGCTGCTACTTTTGAGCCAAGTTAAGTTCAACTTCATTTTCTTGCCACTGAATAGTTTCTGTTTTAAACAAAAAAAAAAAAAGATACTATTTTTTTTACAGTTTTTTTCAAGTTGGTCGACTCTCGCATCATTTTATGGCCTTAAGCAAATTAATTTCTTTTGGCTTAAGCCGAGTTCTGGCCAAAAACTTTGCTGGTTGGTGTGCGTATTGGTGTTGGTATATGCATAATTTTATCAACATTTTAAAGTTAACTCCTTTGCCTTCCTTCGCTTTCCTTCGCTGGCAATTTGGCGTTTGCCTTCCCCTCGCTTTCTTGCCGCTTTCTGCTTCTTACCTTTTCGCATTTTCCCTTTGCTGTCATTTGCATTGTTTCGCAATTGTTATTGTGGGCTGTGTGGCAAAAGTTTTCTGGCCAAAACTTGCTCTTGCTGCTGCCACCAAAGTTGCATTTTAAATTTGCATTAAATTAAGCCGTGCGAACCCCGCCCCCCGTCCCTTGCCCCACGCCCCTCGCCCCTGGCCCCCTTGACCCGCAACTTCTTGGCCACGTTTGGGGCAATTTTAGTGTTGAGAGTTTAACAAATGGCAGTAAAAGGCTAACGGAATGAATGACAGCGCCACGTGCGCCCAAAACTTGCCCACATCCGCATTCGTATTCGCAATTTAGCAATTCGCATCCGCATTCGCATCCGCGTCAGCCTTGCCAGATCAAGTGTAAAATTTAGCCCATTATGCCCATAAACAAGTAAAACGAATAAAAACAGCATGATTAACCAACGCTCGCAACTCAGATATCCTATACTAAACTGAAGCAAATTTTGATACCCTGTAGTTAAAAAAATTACTAAAAGGTTTGTTAAATTAGTGCAAAGGGGTAATCTATAGTATTATGAGAGCACGATTTTGAATAAATTGCAGAAAATACAAAAAAAAAAAACTCAATAAGGACGAGGCAGATCTATGGGACAGCAGGCTACAGTAGGACGTAACCGACACTAGGAGAACCTGCTTGAATAATACACATTGTCTGTTGCATATCTTCGCTGTTTCTTATTCGATTATCATGAAATTCGCAGCATCGATGGCGAATGGAATTTAAGGATTTAAACTATCGAAGCTATAGCGTGAAAAGCATCGATCAGCAATGTATCGATGCTATCGATAGTACCGCCATAGTTTTACAACACTACTATAAGCATACCCCATGGCTGTACTCGTCATACGCAGCGTTGCAGGCCACAGAAGAGATGCCCAATATGTGGAGGCTCGCTCGGGGGGCCTAGAAGTGTAAACAGAGGGGTTACTGGTGGGGGTATACAGCTTTTGTATGTGTGTGTGTGTGTGTTTGGTTTGTGGTGTGTGTTGTGTGTGTGTGTGTGTGTGTGAAACATTTGAGGCATGTGTGACAGATGATGGGGCTAAGCGCGTCTGTTTTGGTCTGGTCTACGCGTTTTCACGTTTCGCACCGGAAATAATGTTCAACACACATACAAACACATTCACATACATTCACATACATTCACACACATTCACATACATTCACACACATTCACACACGCATTAAAAGAGAGCACGTTCCATGCGACGTTTGCACATTTCAAGGATGTAACTTAATTCGTAATGAAGACGTGCAAACTGAAACTACAGCTGCATAACTGTACATACTCACCACACATGCTTACATACATACATACGTACAAAAATACACACGTTTGTATGTATATGTCGGTTGCTGTGTTTATGCGTCGCTCAATTCATGTATTCAATGCGTGAATTGCTGTTGAAAGTGTTTGCATAAACAGCATTTGATGCCAGCGTTAACAGACAATCGACAGTTCATGAAATTAACAGCATTGCAACTAGGTGGCAACGCTGTAGCTGCAATAATCGCTGCTTCTTCAATATGCTCAACAAACAAATGTAATCTGCACATAGTTGCCAATTATTACAATTTTTCTAATCAAAGAAATTAACAGCATTGCAACTAGGTGGCAACGCTGTAGCTGCAATAATCGCTGATTCTTCAATATGCTCAACAAACAAATGTAATCTGCACATAGTTGCCACTTATTAAAATTTTTCTAATCAAATAATTGTATTTTGAGTAATTTCCTTTGTCGCCGTCTGGCAACGCTGTTGTTTTGATTTCACGTATGTATTCGATTTCGTGAATTCATTTGTTTCAACTCGCATAAACATTTATACTATTTGTGTTTGCTCACAGTGCAAAAAATTATTCAATCAATCAGTCAAATCCATCAAGCAATTTCCGTAAAATTAGTCAAGCTGGTGATTTACTGCTGCGACCCCCTCTCCCCCTCCCGCTGCCCACTTCTCCCACCCAGCATCCATGCTCCATATGCTTCCAGGTTCAGGTCATGTTGAGGTCGTGGTGTCACCGTTGCAGCGGTAATAAAATTAAATGAGAATAAAAGTAAGCACGAAAGCAATGAGCATTAAAAGCGAGACAGCAGAGCTAAGAGCGTAGCAATGTTTTGACCAGTGACGGGGCTTTAATCAGATGCGGCTCATTTAACTGCCAACAAAGAACCGGCTAATAAATTACACAGAGCGAAATAATTGATATAAACAATATTATTGGATGGGGTACTCTGTGCCGTGTCCCTGAAAGATCTAGTATGCGATCTATTATACCGAGCCCTTCCCGCGTCAAAATCGTAAGCGGCAAAAGCTAATTTTACAGGAGGTTTTTACGATTAGCAGAAAATGTGGCGCTTACGATATATTTGTCAGGCTGATATCTCCGTAAATAGTACTTTGAATTAGATTATGAAATTTTGTGTGTTGAAGAGTTTATTAATTATGTGCATAATTGCATCAAAAACCGAAAATCGAAAAAATTTTGGTTGCGATTTTTATTCCGGGAAGGACTCGATATAATACAAAAAAAAATAAATATAAATTAAATAAGTTTATATATAATTAATATGAAATTAAATAAATATATAAATTCGGCTAATCAGATACATACTTACTATTTCGAATGTTGCCAAACATTCTCATCAGTGAACTTCTTCAAATTGAAAATAGTTTGTAGACAGAATTATTCAGATGGGTTCCGTTTGAGTATAAACAATATAACATTTTTCAATTCTAAGTGTAATTGAAAACTTACTATATTGAGTTCCGAAATGAGAATTTTAGAAGTCTAACAAAGTGTTAAAAATCCCAAAAAAAAAAGCATTTGTCATCATAAACGAATTATTCACAAACATTCAAACTAAAAAATCTGATTTTAGAGACATAACTTATATGCTTAAATATTTCTTACCAAGTTTTTTCACCAAAAACAAGCATTTTTTTAAATTTAATTTAATTTAATAAAAAGCGAACAAACATTTATTAAATTTAAATTTGAAATATTATAAGCTAAAAACCAAACACCGAGAACTTTAAAGTTTACAGCCAACACAAAGCTGTATTGTCAGTTTTGGTAGTTTTGTTGCACAGTGTAGTCGGCATTTTGTAGTCCGTTTCAAGTGTTTTGACTTCTAATGCAACGTGGCGCGATGATACTCCCAGCTTGGAGGTTGACATTGAACAACATCCGTTGGGCCGTTGGGCCGTTACCGTTAATTGTATAAGTGCCTGGCATTCAGACATTATACAGGTATTTGCATTATACCAACAAGGAATTTTGATTAACCAGAGAGGGTCTGGAGAATGTGAAATCAGTATTTGACATGCAGAATTGCGACCACAGCATAGAAATTATCATACACAATGGGAAAACCTTTGCCTTGGACACACGCCACGCCCACTTGTGCCCATAGAGGGGGCGCTGTGCGAACGTGTCCGACTTTAATTAATTACCGGAAAACTGTTAATATTTGCATTGCTTCAAAGACCACCGACAGTGCAGAATGAAAAGGCAAAAGGAGGCAGGCAGAATGGACAGACAGAAGAGAAGAATGGAAGGACAGAGAGAGAGAGAGAGAGAGAGATTCAGAGAGAAGGACTTGGACAAACACAAAGAGCGCAACGAGGCTCAACAGCTTCGACACCCTTTGCACCCTAACCCTTCGGCCTTAGGAGAGCGACGAACCACCGAAGTCCAACAGCGTGAATTTTTATTTTATAAATACCCTGTAAATTGTGCGGTGTCGCTGTGCGGGTTTGCCAAATGCGACCAGAAGCTAGAAAACCAATTGAAATTGAAACAACAAATTAAATCGATTTTTTCAGTTCGAATTTTAAAGAATTTGATAATTATCTGGCTAGGTCATATATTTGATCTATCAAGGCTGTATAATAGTGCTTACTATATTTAAATTCTTATATTTCTTATGATTTGTTTTTAACGAATTTTGTAGTTTAGCTATACAAATTAAATAAAATATCGAATAGGTCAAATGTTTGACCTAGCTCTTACTTTAGTATATTTGTTAATTGTTTTATGATTTGTTTATTTATATATATCTCTGTATATATTTTGATTATAGAGAATATACTTATATTTTCTTAACTTATACAGAATATACTTATATTTTATTTAAAGGGGCCTCTTTAAACTAAAATTATCCTATCCTATCTATATTTAATGCTATATGATAAGAATCCCCATGAAGCGTTAGGATTTTTACACATTCTAAAATGTATATATATTTAAACAGGGTAGCTGCAAGTCGAGCAGTTTCAGTTGCCCGCGCACTTGTACAGTTGGGTTCGTAATTTAATTTCCTTCAACTAAAAAAAAAGCGCTCCAAAGTATGCAATGGCAAATTATGCTATGCTACACAGACACACACAAGCTATTGCAAATGGTAAAATAAGTAACACGAAGAGAGAGAGGAAGAGAGAGCGAGAAACAGAAAAAGAGAGAGAAAGGGAGATGCAATGCAGCTCTGTAAGTTAGCACAGGTTTTCCGGTGAAACCTAAGAGCACCCGCAGAGGCAGAGTTCGCGTTGTCCATTTTATTAACATTTGGCCAGCGTCGCTTTTCCATTTTCCATTTTGCATTCGTGTGTGTTTGCTAGCTCAAATTCAATTGAATTTCTGGGGGGGATACCAAAAGAAAAAAACTAGCAAATGCAAAATAATTGCAACCGTCTTGAATGTGGAAATGTGCAAACCACAAGCAGCCTTGAAATTAAGTCGATTGAACTTGTGCAAATTATTGACAGAGAGTAAATGTAATTTTTATAACTAAACTCTATTAGCCATAGAAAATTGAATTCTAAGAATAGCATAAAGAGTAAAAATTTTTAATTTAAACTCTCATGGAAAGTAAGAAACATATGTAAATTTATTCAATTTTTAACAATTATTTAATTTTTTGTGTAGTTCGGCTTCACTGTTTTTTAAAAAACGCAGATCCCGAGTTCTACTAGAGCTATCGATTGCAAATTTGGTATATAGCTAGCTATAAACCAGCTATAGTTAAAGATTTTTTTAAATTTTAATAATCGCTGCTTCATTGGCCGTGCATCGCTTAGAACTTCATTAGAATTAATTTTTAGGGAAAAGTGTACCGCTAACTCGTCCAATATCGGAGATAAACTTAAGTATCTTCTTAAGACTAAGACTTGCTTCTGAAATTAAGACTTTAACTTTAGGGTGACCATTTGTTTACTATTCAAAAAATGGCCTATTACAAACAATACTATCTACTTTTAGCCCCTACTAATGTTGCATGTTTTTCCCTAATTTCTCCCCCAGATGATGGAGCACGCCTGGCACAATTACAAGCTGTACGCTTGGGGCAAGAATGAGCTGCGACCCCTGTCGCAGCGTCCGCATGCGGGCAGTATATTTGGCTCGTATGATCTGGGCGCGACAATTGTGGATGGTCTGGATACGCTGTACATTATGGGCCTGGAGAAGGAGTACAAGGAGGGACGCGATTGGATCGAGCGTAAATTCTCGCTGGACAACATTAGCGCTGAGCTGTCGGTGTTCGAGACGAATATACGTTTTGTGGGTGGTATGCTGACCCTTTATGCCTTCACGGGAGATCCGCTCTACAAGGAGAAGGCGCAACATATTGCGGACAAGTTATTGCCGGCATTTCAAACACCGACGGGCATACCGTATGCCCTGGTCAATACCAAAACGGGCATGGCCAAAAACTACGGCTGGGCGTCTGGCGGCAGCTCGATACTCTCCGAATTCGGTACACTCCATCTGGAATTTGCCTATTTGAGTGATATTACGGGCAATCCCCTGTATCGTGAACGCGTCCAGACCATACGTCAGGTGCTCAAAGAGATTGAGAAACCGAAGGGACTCTATCCGAATTTCTTGAATCCAAAGACAGGCAAATGGGGGCAGTGTAAGTATCCATATATAGTCTATATAAATAACACTAGAATCTCCGATTAACAAACGGTTTTCCCCACAGTACACATGTCCTTGGGTGCGCTGGGCGATAGCTATTACGAGTACCTGCTAAAGGCCTGGCTACAGTCCGGACAGACGGACGAGGAGGCCCGTGATATGTACGACGAGGCCATGGTAGCCATCATGGATAAGATGGTGCGCACCAGCCCCAATGGCCTGACCTATGTGTCCGATCTGAAATTCGATCGGTTGGAGCATAAAATGGATCATTTGGCCTGTTTCTCGGGTAAGAAAATAAAGTTTTTGAAGAAACACCCCAAAGCTAACTTTAATAATATAGTCTAATCTAAAACGTGTCTATATATGTTTTATCCGTATGCATACTCTACTTGTTTATTTCTGAAGATACCTTGATTAAATTAAAAAAAATTTACATTCAAGATTGTTTAAATTATCCGAAATATGTATGATACACATAAAAATTCTAACCTAACTTTGGAAGTCGGAAGACATTTCAAATATTTCTGAGACGATGAGATTGGTTTACGATTGGTTTCGGTACCACATTCTACGCTATCCATCCTGGTCTATTCTACCCCATCTATCGGTATCAATCTATCGATTATTATAAAACGTCATTGAATTGAATACAAAGTATTATCGTTTATCGTTTATAGTCTATTGCGTATCTTTAGGACTTAAACTATATTCCAATGTTTTGCTATTCTATTTTAACTTTATGTTCTGCAAATTCTAGGTGGACTTTTCGCCCTAGGCGCTGCGACTCGCCAGAACGAGCACACGAATAAGTACATGGAGGTGGGCAAGGGCATTACCAATACCTGCCATGAGAGCTATATACGCACACCCACACAGCTGGGACCCGAGGCCTTCCGGTTAGTTAGCATTCTAATATTCTTGTTACAACTTTAACAATTCCAATTTCCAATTTCATTTGTTTGTTTCTCTGTTTTTCTGTTCCCCTGCAACAGTTTTAGTGATGCAGCCGAGGCACGTGCATTGCGCTCCCAGGAGAAGTACTATATACTGAGGCCCGAAACATTCGAAAGCTATTTTGTCCTATGGCGCCTGACGCACGACCAAAAGTACCGAGACTGGGGCTGGGAGGCGGTCCTGGCTCTGGAGAAGCATTGCCGTACCGCCCATGGGTATTGCGGTCTGCGTAATGTCTATCAGCAGGAGCCGCAAAAGGACGACGTGCAGCAGAGTTTCTTCCTAGCCGAAACGCTCAAGGTGAGGACAAGAGGGAGAGAGCAAAAGAGTAAAAAAGTAGGAAGATTAAAAGATATAGTAATTAGAAAGGTACTGACCCACTACGATTGATAAAGAAAAAGGAAGAGGAGAAACTAAAGACGAAGACAACGAAGAGAGCTCAAAAGACAGCTGCTGAGGAAAACCCATAAATTTAATAGACATTATAGACCAGAATGGGGTAGCGACTTATCTCCGCGCGAAATATCTCCGCCGAGCCACAAACGACATAGCTCCGCGCGGAGATATGTCGCTTTTAATAGCGTCATATCTCCGCAGAGTTAAAAACGACATAGCTCCGTCGTTTGGGAAACGACATATCTCCGCCGAGCCACAAACGACATAGCTCCGCGCGGAGATATGACGTTTTTAAGCGACATAACTCGGCC
The DNA here is from genome assembly GCA_035045125.1 of Hypselothyrea guttata. Classification (NCBI taxonomy): domain Eukaryota; kingdom Metazoa; phylum Arthropoda; class Insecta; order Diptera; family Drosophilidae; genus Hypselothyrea; species Hypselothyrea guttata. The sequence goes on from JAWNNJ010002010.1 coordinate 22,337, forward strand.
AACAAAAAAGCGACATAACTCTGCTCGAAAATTGTACCGGGCGCAGATATGTCGCGCGGAGATATGACGCTATGCCGAGCAGAATGTAGATCTAAAAGGAAAAGCTGGATTATAAGACACAGTTAAATACGGTCAGAAGCAAGAAGGAGGTTAGAGGGTAATGATGGGAAAGAAAGGGGGAAAAGTAAAAAAGGAAGATAAAGATTACACCAGCAAATAGTAAATTAATAATTGAGAAAAACTCTTGAAAAATGGGCGTAATATTGGAAGCGTGATGAAAATAAATAATTAACAAAACTATATAGACGAAGATAGAAGAATGGAGAAAAAACCGACTCTGTGGTTAATTTTTATCATACATTTTATTAATTTTGTAATTTAAACTTTGAGTATAATTTAATTGAAGATATCTTTTGAACCAAATTGAAAAATAGCTATTGTTTTCAAGTATTTAGAATTTAGGAATTACAAATAGTTAAAAACAAATTAATATTTTGGAAACGAAAGCTAATGTTATTCCTGAATAGATCATTATTTCATAGGAAAGGATATAGGGATATAAAAATGTGATATAAATAGCAGTGCGCTTACCACTAATAATCCCCCTTCTTCTCTTGCCTACCCTGCAGTACCTGTACTTGCTGTTCTCGGACGACTCGGTACTGCCGCTGGACGAGTGGGTGTTCAACACGGAGGCGCATCCGCTGCCCATCAAGGGCGCCAACATTTATTATCGGCAGGCGCCCGTGACGTTGCCCGCATCGAATGCTTCATAAGCGGGCACAAGGACGTTGAATTAATGAAATAATTAATTTAATAATTAGCCTGTAATGTGACGTATTTTTAAATATTTTCATTTTTTTTTTGTTGCTTTTAATTTGAATATTGTTATTTTAGTTAGTTTATGGTTTTAATTAACTACACAATGACAACTAAGTACATAAGGCAATTGATGTGTGCACGTATGTTAATTAAATGCTTAATTAATAATCATAATTCTGTAATTATGCGAATTTGCAAGAATTTTCGACTAGTATGCCGAGCGACAAAAAAGCGAGCGAAACCCAAACAACAAAAAAAGTATATAAAAACAACTGTCTATGTAAAATATTTATGCTTAAATTAATTAATGCTAATTAAGCAATGGCCCAAAGTAAAGTTGATATTTAGCTCGTACTCGGCACAAATTTAAATTTTTTTTTTTTGTATTGATATTATTAATTATGTCTAGTTTATATGTATGTGTATACCTAAATGCTTTGCTATGGAAGTAAACTCAGGTGTTTAATTATGTTTTCACTATTCCAACTGTGTGTAATTTTTTTAATATAATTATTGTAATTTTTGTTTCTTTGATTTTATTTTTTAATTGTTCGTAATAACTTTAACTGCACTTAATATATAGATCTATATGTATATCAATCTATCTCTCACACTCACACATTGTCTGTCTAGCTCTAGCACCAACTATATGCAATTATAATCGTACGAACCACTTGTAGAATTAACCGAGCAACCTTATTCAGCAGATTCATCTGTATAGGGTATATGAATATGGTATATTGGTATATGCAAGAACTTGCAACATTCTGTGGCATGCATCAGTCTAACGGGTTCGACACTTCAAAGAGCTTTGTTTTGTATATAGATTTCCCTAGCGACAAAATGAAAGCGGTGAAAGCAGTTGAAAGTTTAGAAGCAAACGTTTACAAATCAAATATAATTATATTTTAATAATTATGCTAATTAATGGACAAGTTATTGTTTACGTGGTAGCCTAATATACATACAACAAATATATATTATATATTTAATGGTAAATTAAATTAAATTAAATTAAATTAATTATTGTAATAGCACTTAGCTTACTTTAAACCAATGTAACGCGTATTACTTTACAAGGCGAAACACAACTTGAATACAGAATTAACAAGCGATTTGTAGGCAATTGTTGAATAAACAAAAATCTAAATATTTATATATACAAACATTACGATAAAATATATATAATACAATTTTACAAAAATGCAAGCAAATCTAATTTTTATTAATGTAAAGGATTCTCTTTTTTTTGTGTAGTCTTAAGATATCATAATTAATAATTATAAACAATGATAACTAAATTGATATTAATAACATTAGATTGAAAATGAATCCCATTAATACGATTATTATCGAAATCTATATGCAATTTTGTAATATCTCCAAAACTTTGCAATCAGCGCAAAGTCCGTTTTTAGCATAATAATATCAACAATGTGAGAAAACATCACTTTCCAAGCCAAATCAAATATCATTTTTTAATTTTGTTCCATTTTACCATTTATTTGTTATATCCGTGAATATCGTATGTAACAACAAGTCTATAAAAAGAAAAAGAAAAATTGTAAAAGAATGTAAGAATGCGAATTGTTTAACGCCAACTTCCATATAGAGAGGGAAGCAAGTGCACAAGGGATATTAAGAAATGCTTAAAATAAAATCGACAATTGTATTGGACTAACCCATAAGTTTAATAAATGAATCTAATGAATAACTTTAAAATATTTCGCTGTTTTTATTTATTCCGAAGATGTCGAATATCAAGCGAAAGAAGACCAGGAAGCTGCGTGGTCACGTCAGTCACGGTCACGGCCGCATTGGCAAGCACCGCAAGCATCCGGGTGGTCGTGGTAACGCTGGTGGCATGCACCATCACCGCATAAACTTTGACAAATACCATCCGGGCTACTTTGGAAAGGTAGGAATGAGGAATTTCCACATGCGCAGGCAGCACAAGTTCCGCCCTGGAATCAATCTGGACAAGCTCTGGTCCCTCGGTCCCACGGAGTCGAGAAGTTCGCCCAACTGGAAAGGGAGAAGAGCACCAAGGCTCCAGTTGTCGATCTGGTTCAGTTCGGCTACTACAAGCTGTTGGGGCGTGGCCATCTGCCCCCACGCCCCATCATCGTCAAGGCCAAGTTCTTCTCCAAGAAGGCCGAGGACAAGATCAAGAAGGCTGGCGGTGTCTGTCTCCAGAGCGCCCAAGTTTAAGATATTCCTCTTCTGAATGCAACTGAACGTAATACTTGTACGACCATCCGCAATGTATTTGTTATACCCTGTGCCCATTTGAAAAATGGGAAAAACAGGGTTAATAATTTTATAATAAATTTAAAACGACTTACTCACGGGCAAGAGCTTCTCCAACCAGCCTGTCCAGAGTCCGCGATACAATTGATGGTTATATCCTCGGCCTCGAGGTTGGAAATTGGCCCCCTAACTAAAGGGACTTCTCGTTTTCGACGACCCACATTGGACGCAAAAAAAAAATAAATAAAAAATAATTTAAAATACAGTAAAATCCGGTTATAACGACGCCGCTTATAGCGTCCGTCCGGTTATTGCGACGAAAACTCGATGGTTTGGTTGGTCCCCATACAAACTTATATGAAACGGCCTCCGCTTAAACGTCTCCGCTTTTAGCGACAAACCGCTTATAACGACGAGATTTTTCACAATTCAACCGGATATTGCGACGTTCCGAACAAAAAAAAAGCTTTAAAGAGGAAAATTTGATTTCTTTAACAATGCTAAAAGAAGCAAACAAAATCATGGATTTTGTGTTTTTTCAATACGAAAAAGAAACAAAATCATGGATTTTGTCTTCCGGATATAACGACGTAAAATCGTCGGGCCCTTGAAAGTCGCTATAACCGGATTCTACTGTATTAAATTTTTTGTTTTAATTAAAAAAATAATTTGTTTTATTTTAAAACCTATTACGAACATGGCATCCATAAAATTAAAAAAAAAATTTTTTTTTGCTCCTTTCGGATAGTGCGTCTGCCGGATATAACGACGTAAAATCTTCGGTCCCTTGAAAGTCGCTATAACCGGATTCTACTGTATTATATTACTTATTCAAATGTTTCAGCTGCACAGCTTCATACCACCGCCATTAATCGATAGATGTTATCGATAAGAGCATTTCTATTGGCTAGGGAATTGAAAACGCATCAACTCATCTCAATTAACTTTAATTTTTTAAATTTTATTTGTGTAATTTACAACTAACGGTATTTGTTTGCATTTACATATATAACATGTAAAAAATAGAATTAAGGAATAGTTTAAAAAAAAGGCGAAACGGAGAGCATAACGCAGGAGGGGGAGCGAGAGAGATGGATGGATGGATGGATGGTTGGCAATCGATATTTATAATGTTCGATAAATAGCTGGATTTGGAAAGGAAAATAGAGTTGTTGTTGTTGTTGTTCCTGGAAGCACCGTATGCAAATTCCAGATGAAGTTCGACAACGTGAATTTGTTCATGAAGGGAATTAAATGCGAAACAAAACTTGGGTTTTCCTGGCTGCCACCGCAGTAAGAGAATCCTGGTGTGCAGTTGCTGTCCAGCTGACACCACGCCCGCCCGCCTTCCCTCCTCTCCGCCCCCCTCTCTGCATTATGAGCTTAAACGTATTTGTAGTCTGTGGGTGCGGGAGCCGGGGGCTGAGCCCCTTACATCATGCCTCCCATGCCTCCCATACCGCCCATACCGCCCATGCCTCCCATGCCGCCCATGCCGGGAGCAGCGTCCTCCTTCGGGATCTCAGTGACCACAGCCTCGGCGGTCGTCAGCAGCGAGGCGACGCCGGAGGCATCGGTGATCGCGGTGCGCACCACCTTGGTGGGGTCGATGATGCCCTTCTCGATCAGGTTGCCGTACTCCCCCTTCAGCGCGTCGTACCCAAAGTCCCCGGACTGCGTCTCCACCTTGGCCACCACCATGGCGCCGTCGACGCCGGCGTTCTTGGCGATCGTCATGCAGGGCATGCGCAGGGCACGGCGCACGATGTCCACGCCCAGATTCTGTGGGAGGCAAGATCGAAGCGAGTTAGTTGGTTTAAATCGATTAAAATCGAAAAGCAAAAATTGCATTTATAAAGTATAGCATTTATCGATAAACCGATATGTTTCGCTGCGAACTCTGCAAATATCGATATGATCAATTTTTAAAAATAATCGACGAATTTTTTATTTTATTGTAAATAACGATTTCTGCGAAACATATCGTAAAGTCGTCAAAACAAACCCAAGGGGAAATTCTGCAAATATCGATATGACCGATTTTTATAATCGATATTTAAAAAGAATTGAGCATGTTTTGAAAATGTCGATATCAAACTCCTGTGGCAAAAGACTGCAAATATCGATATGACCGATAAAAATCGATATTTAAAAAGAATTGAGCATGTTTTGAAAATTTCGATATCAGTTTCCTGTGGCAAAAGACTGCAAATATCGATATGACCGATAAGAAATAAAAAATTTTACATTATTTTGAAAATTTCAAACTCTTGTGCAAAGATTCTCCGAATATCGATATGAAGGAATCTACATTATTTTGAATGAATCATCAACTCATCAATATCAAGCAGATATCGATAAAGCGATATTTGAAAAGAATCGTCGATATTTTGAGTGTTTGCTAGCAACTGCTGCATATACGGATATTATCGATATAGATAAACATTTCCAACCGACCTGATCTTCGTTCTGGGTGGGCACAGAGTCCAGTTTCTCGATGCAGCGCAGCAGGGCGGTGCCTCCGCCGGGCACGATGCCCTCCTCGACGGCGGCGCGTGTGGCATTGAGGGCGTCATGGACGCGATCCTTCTTCTCGTTGACCTCGACCTCGCTGGAGCCGCCGACGCGGAGCAGGGCGACGCCGGACGCGAGACGGGCAAGGCGCTCCTGCAGCTTCTCCTTCTCGTATTCGGAGGTGGTTTCTGCGATCTGATCCTTGAGCTGATCGACGCGACGCTGGACATCATCGCGTTTGCCCTTGCCCTTGAGCAGGAGCGTGTCATCCTTGGTGATGACCACCTCGCCCACCTGACCGAGATCGCTGATCTTGATGTCCTCCAGTTTCACCAGATCGGCATCGTCGCCAAACACAATGCCGCCGGAGGCGATGGCCATGTCGGTGAGCGTCGACTTGCGATTGTCGCCAAAGCCGGGCGCCTTGACGGCGGCCACCTGGAGGCCGATCTTCAGGCGGTTCACGACCAGCGTGCTCAAGGCCTCGCCATCGATATCCTCGGCAATGATGATCAGCGGCTTGCGCTGTGCGTTGGCCAGCTCCAGAGCCGGAATGATGCTCTGCACCGAGGAGATTTTCTTCTCCGAGAGCAGGAGCAGCGCATCCTGGAACTCCACCTTGGCGCCCTTGGAGGAGTTGATGAAGTAGGGCGAGATGTAGCCGCGATCGAACTTCATGCCCTCGATCACCTCCAGCTCATCGTTGAGGGTCTTGCCGTCCTTGACGGTGATGACGCCATCACGTCCGACCTTCTTCATGGCATCGCTGATCAGCTGACCGATGGCCTGATCTCCATTGGCCGAGATCGTTGCCACCTGGGCGATCTCCTCGGGCGTCTTCACCGGACGCGACATCGTCTTCAGATTCTCCTTGACGGTGTCAACGGCGAGCATAACGCCCCGACGGATCTCGACGGGATTGGCGCCCTTCGAGATCTTCTCGAAGCCCTCCTTGGCAATGGCACGGGCCAGAACGGTGGCTGTGGTGGTGCCGTCGCCTGCCTCCTCGTTGGTGTTGTTGGCCACGTCCTGGACGAGCTTGGCGCCAATGTTCTGGAACTTGTCCTTGAGCTCAATGGCCTTGGCAACGGTGACGCCGTCCTTGGTGATCTTGGGGGAACCCCACGACTGCTCGATGATCACATTGCGACCCTTGGGACCCATCGTCACGGCCACAGCATCAGCCAGCACATCGACACCCTGCAGCATCAGGGCGCGCACCTCGGGACCGAATCTCACGTCCTTGGCGTACTGGCGCATGCCCAGCTGGCGGGCGAGGGACATGCGGGTGAGCGAGACGGGTAAGCGGAGCATCTGCGGGCGAAACAAAGCCAAATCGATTAATGTCATCGATAACACGCAACGACAACACGTGCTGCCGCTGCAGCGTTGCCCATTTAGCGAGTTTTCTAATCCATTGATATTGTGTAAATTCTAATATATTTTCGTAAATTATTTTTTATGCATTTTTCTTTATTTATTTATTTTGTATATTTTATTGCATTTTATTTTAAGCTTTTTTTAATATATTTTAAATACTACTTTGTATATTATTTTATATTATTTTTTAATTTATTTCTAGAATTTTTTTTAATTCAAAATATACGTTTTATTTTTATTTTTTATTTTTATTTTTTATTTTTTATTTTTATTTTTATTTTTTTTATTATTTTTTATGCATTTTTATTTCATTTAATATTTAATTGCATTTTTTGGCTATTTTTTAATTTTAAATATTTATTTTATATTATTTTTTATGCATTTTAATTTTTTTTTTTTATATTTTATTGCATTTTTATTTAAAGCTATTTTTTTATATCTAGTGTTTTTTATATAGCAAATCTAGCTATTTCAGGCAACACTGTCTGAACTTTCGACTGCGATTCAGCGTTGCCAGTTTTAGAATACTATTTATGCTTGGCATCAAACTATAGTCTAATAAATATTGATTTTTATATATTGATTTAATTGAATGTTTTTTGCTATATACTTGTTTTAATTACAATTTTTACAATTTAAATCTGGCTCTTTCTGGCAACACTGCTGCGATTTCAATGTTTACATTGGTTGCATTCACCAGGTTACCGCTGCATGGATCGCTCACCCGATAACCGATGAAAGCAACCCTGACGCATCATGTAACCTGGTGAATGCGTTTGATACATTTTGAAACTTGCAACAGTCTTTTATGCAAAAAATCTTCAAATAATTTATTTTTAAAATGCAACAATTATTTTTAATATATTTGTTTACATTTGGAATTTAAATCAGCTGTTTTTATCGACTTTCGATGAATGCAGCGGAAAAAGCAGCGATGAATCAGAAAAATTTTATGATGCATGCGCTGCAATTTTATGCTGCATTCAGGGTTGCTTTCATCGGTTATCGGGTGAGCGATCCATGCAGCGGTAACCTGGTGAATGCAACCATTCGCTTCAACTTTGCCCCCGCCCCCTGTCAATCAATTGACCCGCAGCTTGGGTTTATCGATAACATGGAAATGAGAGCAAGTCTTCCAGAACAATCGCTTTATGTAACTACGCGTATATGTATATGTATGTGCATGTGTGTGTGTTTGCTGGCTCTCCTGTGTGTTTGTGTGTGTGAGAATGTTGCAATGTTGTGGCTTCTTATGAAATTTAAACGCAAGCTCAATTAAATAAATGTTTTGCAATTGTAGCTTAAATTATTGCCAATTAGATTTAAATAAACAATAATGCATGATATCTGTGCGCAAGTTGTGAAATTGTCTCATTAAACCGGCATATTTCTAAAAATACCAAAAAAACATGTGCGCTCGCAGCAGTGTTGCCAGCCTAGCTATTTTCACGTCAAGCCTAGCGGCTTAATAGCCAAAAACGGCTAGTTTGGCCAAATCTACAGCTGGCAAACTATTTTTATTTGCAATATGTGCAAGGAAAAACAAGATTTTGGCAACGTCCAACTCAAAAAACACTACGCTTGGCTCGTTTTGTGCATTTTTTTGGCTATTTTGCAGCTAGATTCGATGGCAGCACTGACGCGCTCGCTGTTACGTGAGCGTGCTAGTGTGCGTGAGCATTCCAATTGGAAAATTGCACATTTGCTGCATAAAATATACGTAATTAACAGATTTATTGCGTTGAATGGCAATAAATAACTAATATGCAGCAAATAGTGCCGTTATCAGTTAGAAGCTTCGAGAAACTAACTTGCCGGTTGTCTTATATAATCACAAAACACACACACACACGCACACGCACAGAAACACACGCATATTGATGCAGTTTCTCTCACATGGCAACCGGCAACACGGCACAACAAACGATTTAAATCAAAATAAGTTTTGTACTCACGTTGAAGTTGTGTTGAAGTGAAATTTAAACAATTTTTGTGTAAACTGATGTAAATTCCCAAGTTCACCTGCTCGAAGCGACTCCTAACCTCAGCGAGACTTTTGAAATGAGTGAGGCCGTCGCTGCGGCAGCTGCAGCTGAGCGGCTGAGCGAAAACGTGCTAAATTTGGACAAATCTCGAAATGCCAAAATACCAGCACGGCCAGCAGTTGACATCGTAAATATCGAATACGGTTTTTGCACCTATCGATATGGCAGCGGCGAAAATACCAAAACATGTTTAAGTAATATCGATAGATATTTAAATTCTTTAATTGCACGTTAAATTCAAGTTCAATTCTTAAACTGTATTCGCTGCTCTAGTCCAATAGTTATCGGCGCAACAACGTGCATATAGTCCATTAGAGCATCCAAATCGTAGGGTCCCAGCCTGTAATGATTATTTGTTTAGTTATTACAACCAGGGATCGCAAATAATAATTATGAGCTTAAGAAAATTGAAGCCCAACAAACTTCCGTGACGTGTGGAAGAAAAATGTATTTATATATTTTTAACGGCAAATTTGGATATCGATTCAATTTTTATTTCCAATATTTATTTTGAAATTGTTTTTTTTTATTTAATATTGAATAATCCTTAATCTTATTGAATCACAGATTAAGTATATTTATAAATTTTCAATACACTCCGCTTGGTTAAAAAGATATTGGCATTTAAATTTTAATATCAATTTTTTTAATTATAAAAATTTAAAGACAACCATTTATTTTTAATAAAAATTGCAAATAAGAGTTCTTATACAATTTTTTTTTTATAAGAACCGACAAATTACTTTTTTTTTTAGTGTTCACTTTAAAACGTATAATAATTACGATCCCTGAACTATTGCATTTAGTTAATGAAACTTACGTCAGTTCCTTGGCGTGATTGCTGATTAAAGCGAAACCATTTTTGCCATTCGCCAGATATTCCATGACCACCAGCCGATAATCCAGATCCATTTGTAGTGCCTGATAACTGGGCATACCGCAGCTGCTGCAACGGACTTTTAAGCTAACAATACGCCGACCCGGCTTGGCTTTTAGATCATATAGGATTCGCAATCCGGAGACCTGCAGAAATCGGGTAGATCTCGGCATGGAGGAATTTCCATTCATGCTGGCCACACTGTCCTCTAGCAGTTGCCAGAGATGCTCACCCCTCAGAGTTAAGGCATATAACCGATTTTCCCAGGGGCACATGGCCACCAGCTGCTTATAGGTTATATCTGTAGAATCGAAAAAATTTCATTAATCAATATTGATTTGATTTGAGAAATATCTGAATATCGCAAATTATTGGTGTATTGCTCTAGAAATTAATTAGCACAAATTAGGTATGGAGAAATCTATTTTTTAAAAATCGTAGATTTTTTAGGAATATACATATATCTTTGTGTGATATATAGTAAAATCATATCATATCGAACTTTATCAGAAGATATTATTTAAATATCGATTTTACGAATATAGTTCGATATTTTTGGTATTCCTAGCTTGCACCTATTTTTACAGGGTATCACACTTACTACCCGCTGGTATGGGCACACGAAAGTTACCCTGGCTGGTCAAGGCGATGCTCACATTGCTCCAATTGGCCTCCGATGCGTCTGCTTGTTTCACAAACTGCAAAGCAACCCCATTAGTTGGCTTTTAAAGGGTATTTTGATAGTGAACTATGTACGTACGGCATGGAGCATGGCGTCCGTATAGAGATTGCCTAGATTGCATTCACCCCGAGCACACTCCGCCTGCTGCAAGAACACTCGACTGGAGCCTACTATACGCTGTGATACCAGCGTCATTTCATGCTGCCAGGGCTGCAGCGCTGAGAGCACGGCGCCATCTTAAATTTAAGAAAATACAGGGTGTCGCAACTTGAAGATTGTATTTTTATGTATTATTTATATCAATAGAAATTTTAAAATAAAAATCAATTTTTTTGCGTTTTTTTTTTTAATAATTTACGTCTTATCTTTATTATTAACGGACATCGGAAAAATTGAATTTTTGTCAGTGTACGTTTTTTAAGTCTAAATATCAAATTTTTGAAAATGTGCGGTTTTTAGGTCTACTAAATTTGCAAATATAATGTGAATTGAATGAGTGAATAAAAATAGCAAAACTTTCCAATTGTACAGGGTAACTGCAGGTCGTTCAATGTAAGGGAACTGTAAAACCTTCTTCAAGCCTGGATCTTCAGCCTGGATCTTATAGAATGCTTAAAATCGTAGTCTCAACAAGTTGTATATCAGGAAGAAAATGATTAAAAACTAATTTAGAAACACTTAAATAAATTTCCAATAACTTCAGATCTTCAGACTTCAGAATAAAGATAAAGACCGCAAAACACAAATCTAATCTGAAACAAGGAACAAGTAAATACCATATAAAAACAAATTTTAATGAATCTCACAGCATTGAATAAACGAGAAAATATATATGCATATAGTAATATATAATCCACTCAATTGACAACTGTGATGCGTCCCTCGCGACCCGTATAAATGGGACTAATGCTCTCTGTGTACAAGATGAGCGCATCCAGATCCGTAACACTCGGTCTATGAATAAATAATAGAGCATAGGTTAATCCAAAATTCCATCTAGAGTTAACATACACAACTTACTGTATATTTGTGCCTTCGGCTAGCATGGTGAAGCCATCACCTCCGCCCTGCAGGAAATCCGGTGAGGCAATACGATAGGTTTTCATTGGATCCAACGGTTCGTAGTGGGGAACATCGCAGTCGGAACAGCGCACAAATACGGAGAGAACACGAGAGTTGATGGGTTTGGTATAGTCATAGGTCACCCTAAGACCGGACATCTGCAGCATTATGTACGAACTGGTCACATCGTTCTCCAAATCAATTTTGCTCACGGAGTACTCCAGAGCTTCCACAATCTTGGCGCCGGGCAAATCATAGGCCATAATTATATTTTCAAATGGTGACATGGTAACCAGATGTGAATAGGTTAGATCTGCAGTAGGATGAAAACTCTAGTATTAAATACTTATAACCAGGTACTCCATTGAAGGCGAAAATAGTAATAGATTATGCTCAATTAAGAAGAGAAAGGAATGGGACTCTTGGACATTTTTGGATCAACAAAATTATTTTAGGCTTAACAAAATTTCAAACATGTCCTGAAATAATAAATTATTTTGCCAATTAGCTCTTTTATAACTTTAATATGCTTAAATAATACGTTGAATGCTTTAAAAAAATATTGGATATTTTATGTTGTATCCGATTGAGCCAATCTTGAAAATAACATATATTGTCTATTAACAATTGAGAATTTAAAGAAATCTTTGAAAATGTAACCCCAACTCATAGAAATCATGAATTAGAGCAGTAGTTTTTTTGTATAGCTATCTCTTTCTACTTACTGCCACGCATCAAAGGCACACGTAATCCGCCTGTGGCCACTAGACCAATGGATACAGTCGACCAGGCACTCTGATCGAATGGTGTGAGTCCAGCAAACTGTAGAAAATAGGGTATTATTTAGGGGTATTTATCGGGATTATATCTGGTACTCACCGTGTACACCATCGCATCGCTAAAGAAGTTGCCTAGATTGCACTCCCTATATCCGCAATCGCTCTTTGTCAGATCAACCGCGGTACGTCCGATGATCACTTTTCCCCGCTCGTCTATAATTTCCCTCCAGGGCTGCATTGCTTCCAAAACTTCCTCATCTGTGGCACACAAAAAATTTTAAAAATTAAACAGGCAAAAGTGCTTGCACCCCAGTTACATTTTGTGCAAACAATTTAAATTAAAAGAAATGTTTAAAAAGCTGACCGACTAGTAGATACCCTGTGCTAGACAGTATGAGGGCAAGTTTAAAACAAAAAGTAAAGAGACTGAAGTGTGTTTGAGATATTATTTGTGTGGAAAACTTATAAATTAAAGTTATGCTTTAGCCTAAAAAGTTATCAAAGCATTTACTGCAATTGGTATAAGCTAATTAAGCAATATTTGGCTAAAGTGAACGACTAGCAGATACCCTGTAAAAGTATATGGGGTGTTATATAGAGTGAAATGCAATTTGAGGCATGGCTAAAGAAGTTATGAGGTATATTAGCTTAATGGAACTCACCCTGCGGCACCTCCTGCCCCATGTAGAGGGGAGCACCCTCAAAGTCCACCACATCGCCCTGTTCATCAAAGTAGACCGTCAGATTGCCCACATATTTAGCATAGGCACCGGCCTGAACGATGAGCACACGATGTCCATTGCTGTGCCGGATCTCTGTGGGATAATCGCCACGTGGCGTATCCGGAAAGTTAGTCTCACCCGTATACAGGAAGGTGTGGGAGTGGGAGCCCACAATTACGTCGATAACATCACCGGCCTGAGCGGCAATTATCTTATCCACCTCATAGCCACAATGCGAGATGACAACGATGATATTGGCACCTTGGGCGGTTAATAGAGCCGCCTCCTCACGTATAACCTCGCTCTCATTGCGGAAGATCAACTTTCCAGTGTTGGCCAGATCCTGCAGGAAAACAAAGTTTGTAGTGTATTCTTGCAAGTTAAAAACTTATGAAAGTATTTATGTTAGCAACAATTGGACCCTGCAGTACTTTTAAAAAGTCTACCGTGTAATGGGCACGGGTATGCTAAGCTTCATTTACAACTTACGTAGGTTGTCTCCAGTATAACGCCAATTAGGCCAATCTTGCGACCCGAACGTTCGATGATCATGGACTTCTCGAAGAGTCCCTCCATGGTGGGTTCGTGCTGGCAGTCCATGTTGGCCACCAACATGTTGGTATCGACGTACTCCAAGAATGGCACCACGCCCTCAACGCCATGATCGAACTCATGGTTGCCCAGCGTCTAAGCAGGAGAGGATTAGCATGGAGTTTGGATGAAATTCAAGTGATTACTTGCCATGGCGTCGGCTGGCAGGATATTGAGGAACTGCTGCGTCACATTCCAACGTCCAATGTTGTACCAGAGGGTGCCCTGGAAACTATCGCCAGCGTTGATATAGATGGGATTCGAGTCCGCCAGCTCCGTCATCAGTTGCTTCACGGTATATACGGTACGGGCATAGCCTCCGATGCACAGCTCGCCCTCATCACAGGTGCCCCCACTGGTATCCGTTGGCTCATATCTGAAAGGTATCAAATTTTAGGTTTTAGAACATTTTTATTTTCAATTTTGCAATCTTCTTTCTCAAATCCCCACTAAAAAGGTATCGAATTTTAAATTTTACAATAATTTATTTACAATTTCCAACTTTACAATCTTCAATCCAAAATTGTACAATAATAATTTCTCACTCGACAATATTATTTTTTCTAAATTTATATTGAATTTTATAATATACCAGAATCGATTTTCAATTAAATCAACCTTAACACTGCGAAATTAAAGTTTTGATATCTGTAATATCTAATTTAGTTTCTCATTCTCAATCTTCAATTTTACAATTTAGAACCTCCAATTTTAAAATCTGCCAAATCAATTCCCAGTTTTATTATCCTCAACCTTCATACCTCAATTTCGCATTTTCATTCTTGAATTTTACAGTTGTGAATCATCAAATTAAATTTTACAATCTTGAATCTCCAATCCTAAATCTCTTTATCATAAGCAATCTGTTGACATTGGACGCAGAGTTTTTGTGGCATGCATGGGTAAAAACTTTCTTATCGATAAGCTGTAGTACGGCTGTATTTGTGGGCGTAGGGAGGTGTAGAGGGCGCCTAGCATGTGTAGTGGGTACTCAGTATTTTCGTGATAAACCACGCGCTTGATTATAATTGTTTACGGCATTTTGAGTCGATTATATGATCTTGATATATGCCCCGTTCCCGCCACTAAGCCTAGTTACAGTAAATCAACCTTAATAACAACCTATGATTTGATTTTTTGTTGACAAGCAAATTAAATATTACTTAAGATAATGAAACCCATTGCACTTGGTTAAGTTAATACCTTCAGCACTCAACCGATAGAAAGCGCTAGTGTGGATTTTTAGAGTGTCATAACTTTTGGGGTTTATTAACCGAATTTGGTTGAATTTGGAGCAAAGCTAAAGATAATGTTAGGCTATATATGTGCCAACTTAGAGCCTGAATTTAAGACTACAGGAACTAGGTATTGTTTGGTTTTAGGGAAAGAAGTTAGAGGACAAGTAGTTTAAGATAATTTTATGGGTATATAGAAATTCGTATATATAAACGGTGCTACGAGGAGAAGAAATCGGTTAGAAATGCTTTATTACTACCCACTTTCACTTATATCCAGCACGAACTGTACTCCCCACTTATTTCTATAACCCATTAAACTTGAATGAAATTTACGCCGATTTTGATAACGATTATTATAATTTTTAAGTGGAAAGCCAAGCGAGATCGAGAACTGGAAACCGGTTAAACGATTTGCACTTGAACTTACCTGGCATGAAGATCATTAATATGTATAATAGATAATGGGAACAGTTCCACGGCAGATGTCGTTAGGAACGACATACCAGCCATGATGCTGATGATATATAGCATCAATGGTATTCTCCGTAGATAGCGCATATCGAGAAGAATTTCGAATACTTCGGAGAAATAAGGAGAATTTAATAAAATATATATTTATATATGTAAACTGTGCCTACTCCGGTCGCTGGCAATAATACGACTGACATTTAATACTAAGGCACACCGTTGGTAAGTCCCCCTCCGAGCGATTTGAAAATTTATGACCCGTACCCGTATATATATGCCCGTAATATATATTAGCCGTAGCTCTTAACAGTTAACTGGACAATTTCCTCGATCATGCCAAGCCGTAACCACAATGACTATATACAATCGTACAAATATAGACATATATGTACGGCGTATTGTGGCTTTACGTGTAATTCTAACAGCTGACGAAAGTTTCAATTAGCGCGCCCGTGTATTCCAGCAGATGATTATTCATATGGAGTTATAGAAGCTTATCAATAGGCGTGTTATCAGGCGCATCAGACAGGCGCTTAGATTTATGGCATCCCCATAAAATTTTATTTTATTTTGGTAATCTTCATTCCTCCTAAAGCGTATCTTTTGCTAGTTCGAACATTTGAATTAGCGCGCCAATGCTGATACAGTCTATCGATAACAGCAACGATAGCAACCAATACTAGATACACGCTTGGTATTTTTGCGGAAATTAATTGATAATAAATATTGGCTTTAATTAACTGAAAATAGCAAATTTCGTAAACAAAATTAGAATTTTGGTATTTTTAATTGGCAAATCTGAATTAGTATTTTCAAATGACAACGGAGAATTGCAGCGATAACACGCACACAGCTACTTATCGCAAATCGATAAGTGGGCGCTAGATTTGAAATGTTGCTGCCATTTACGATTTATAAGAAAATTTGTTTGATTATTACAATATTATTATAATTTATTGACCATAGAATTTAGAGCTCTTAATGGATTTACTCGTAGGTATAAAGCACAGTATAATGTATAGATGTATATTGTATGCAATTTATGCGTGTATTTATGTATTAATGGCTGCGTTCACGGCCGTTGCGCTCCATGGAGCGATAACTCGATAAATTTTTACATTTTCAAATTTAAACAGCTGTGTTCGCTGCATGGAGCGATAATTTTGTCCAATGGAGCGCAAAAATTTTATGCTACATGCGCTCCACGAGATTTTACAATTATGCCACATTTAGGGTTGCAATTTTCGGCAAAATAATCGTTATCGGTTAATCGCTCCATGGAGCACAACGGCCGTGAACGCAGCCAATGACTTTTGCAAGTACATGTTGTAAGTATCGTATATAAATATAGATTTTATATGTATATATATAAATATATATATATATGTATATGTAGATTTGAATATGTATATTATTAAATAATTATAAGTAATTTAATTGCTTAGCTTAAAGCACAGAGAATTTTGATATGAGAGATAATACCATATTCTGCGTTTTGTGTTCGGTGAGGGCAAATTGTTGATAATGCTGGGATTTGGTTACGGATTACGGATTACAGATTACAGATTACAGGTTACGGTTTATGGTTTACGGTTTACGGTTTACGGTTTACTGCTAACTGGGCACTGAGGGCACTGAGATCTGTGTATTTTGGTCAATGCAAAGCAAAGGCAAAGTACAAAAAAAAGGAAGGTTCGAACCAACCAAACCCCTGACTAGAAATGGAGGTGGCCGACGAAGGAGCTCTTAGTGAAAGACGTCCATGAAGGGAAAGTGGGCGTGCTCCGGTTCGAGCAGATCGACCAGGAAACAGACGGTGCCAGCGACACCCTCATACAGGCTATGAGGACGATCCGGGATGCGGGCGCGCTGCTTGAACTCCGAGTTCGTTAGCAGCTCCATGAACTTGTGGGCACGATGCAGGTACTGCAGCTCGTTGGTCAGGCGGTAGAGCAGCAGAAAGACGTAACCGTTGCCGGCAACGCCGTGACAGATGCCCGGACCCTTGCGCAGGAAACCCTTCTTCCAGACCAGATCGGCGGCCCGTCGCAGCGATAACAGATACTTCTCCTCCTTGAAGATCAGATACGCCTTGGCGACCATATAGACGGCACCGGGTGCTCCATGACACCAGTGCACCAACCTTTTTTCACGTCCGGAGCGCAAATCCTCCAGGGCGACTGGGAAATTGCCCTCGGCATCCTGCAGCCCGACCATGAAATCAATGGAACGCTTAATGTCGCGCAGCTCGGCGGCGGGTGCCGAAATCGGCACCGTACGGAACCAGGGACTGTCCAGCAGCATGTGCAGTATGGCGCAGAGGCCGTGGGCAGCGCCCAGATATTCGGTGCCATGGTATTGATACATCAGGGGCAGGGGCGACTCTTGGAGGGCGCTGTATTGGCGGCCGCTGTAGATGATCAGCTTGCAGATGGAGACGAGGTCATCGTCCGTGATCTTCTTCTCCGGCAGCACATCGTTGAGCCAATAGCAACCGGATAGATAACCGGCACGTCCCACCAGCACCTCGTCGACGCCGTATTTGGTGTGGACAAACTCCTTGCTGCAGGGTATGCCCGACTTGAAGTTCGCCAGGTCTTCGGACAGCTCCTCGGTGTCCTGAACCGCATGCGAAATGGCAGCGGAGACGGCATAGATGCCGGCATTGCCGCACAGAAACGAGAACCGTTCCGCGGAGCGTTTCTTGTACCGTTTCGCATTCACTTTGGCGTTGCGAATGAACGCAATCGCATGCTCCAGCGCCGGATACAGTTCCCGGGTCTGCTCCGAGCCGTGCAGCTTCCAGAACATATAGGCAATACCGGCATTGCCCACATACAGATCCCCCCGGTTGTCCTCCTCATCGCTGCTGGGATGACAGTGCTCCAGTATCGCGTCCACATAGGTGCAGATCAACCGCTTGATGTGCTCCTCCTGCGCCACAAACGGCGTGCTCTCGCCGCCCGCATAGTCCGCAAAGGGGTTCTTCAAGTACCGCCGCTCCATTTCGCTCTCCAGAGACCGCTCCTGTTCCAGTTCCTGTTCCTCTCTCAACTCCGGCTGGATCTCCGCCTGTCCCTGCTGCGTCGCTGCGCTCTGCTCCTTGGGTCCAGCAAGTGTGCCTGCAAAGCGGTGAAATCACATTATAATACGCTACTTCCACAAGCACAAATGTGCCGTCATTCGAATGACGAACCAGTTCATCCAATACAAAAAACATGAACGTCATTGGGATGATAGGAGCATCATTTGCATGATATGAGCGACATTTGCTGCCATATACTCTAATTTCCACCAGCACAAATGTGCCCAATCATCCAAATGACGAACCACTTCATTTGAATGACGAACCAGTTCAACCAATTTAATGCTACCAACGTCATTTGGATGATATGAGCGTGCTTTGCTGTCATACAAATGAGCCTCAGACAAAATGAGCCGACATCAATCGACTGTTAACCGGCAATCGTTATCGTTATCGAATCGCCGGCTATACAGGGTGCGGCCCGGAGGCTAAAACGCTTACCTGTTTCCGCTGCTGAGCCGGATTTGTTGCCAATTGTTGTGTAGCGCCTTCTAGCGATAATTCGCACCTGCAATGCGAATGACGCGCTGTGATTATTTAAATAAATCGAATCGAATCGAATCGAATCGAGCAATTTATGAATTTGAATGTGCGTTTTGTGTAGCCACAGCCTGTGTACTAATCGAATGTTTTCAAATTGACAAGCTTCACCGATTACTGGAATACTGGAATACTGTCGAAATTCCGAATCCAGACTAGAAATATTCAAGAATTTCGCCTCAGACGGGCGATATTTACGTCTGCACTTAAGATTTGCTGCAATTATAGCGATGTGTATCGTTGCAGTTTCTGGCAGTGTTGCCACAAATAGCCAAATTTGCAATACAAAAAATAGCTAAAAACAGCTTTTAATATGCGCTAAAATACAAATTAACGCATAAATATAACAAATACAATTCTATTTCATCAAATTAGTTATAGAAATATTTATATATTTACAAATATAATTATGATATGCATTGAGAAAATTCGGAAACCCGCTAAATTGGCAATTGTTATCGATAGCAAACGATGTGTAAATGCTATCGCTGGCATAGCAGCATAAAACTAACGAAATAATTTAATTGCAACTAATGCGATATAAATATAGTATAAAAAATATATATACTATGAAAAATAAATTGCAAGTAATTACACAATTTGACGTTTTTTGGCTTTGGAAAAAAAGCCGGCTTGGCACTCGTGCCTATTTTTGGCTAGCATATCGATAGCACACACACAATCGATTTCCACCAAGCAAAACAGCTGACATTTTGAAAACTGGCGCGCAAATTAAACACAAAATTATTCCCGCTTCGCCTACAAAAGTAAAGCTTTATTTAACATAAATTTGTATAACATAGGTTAATATATTTTTAGTTTGCATCACAATTGACTTCAGAATTAATTACTTCTTGCGATTGCCCGCCATAATCGTAGCAATGCGTATAAATATGTTCAACACATCCATATAAATTGACATGGAGCTGCAATGGAGAAAAGAAATATATTAAGAAATGTGGAAAGTAATGTAATACAGGGTCTACTACTGTCAGTCACGTCCGATTGTTTAAAGTACAGGGTCTGACAGTTACGGTTCCCCTGGTTTTTATTCTACCAAAGCTCTCGTGGGTCTTTTGTATTTGCAATATCTATATCTTTCCTAAAAGATGAGCGAGCTCGCATGTGTGAGTGCGCTTTCCCGTAAACAAGAACAATTGCGTGTATTTTTTCTCAATCCAAGCCCTTCCCGCGAAATATCGTGAGCGCAATTATTTCGATTTTCGTTTTTTTTTTATGCAAATATGTTAATAATTAACCAACTCATCTACACCAAACATTTTATAAACTAATTCTACATATTTACTGAGATATCAGCCTGTCAAATATATCGTAAGCGCCATATTTGCTGCGCATTTCGAGCGCTTTCTCGCGAAAAAAACCTTCTGTAAACCTTCTGCTGAGAGAAATCAATTCTGTTCGAGTTTTTGGAGCTACTTACGCATTGATAGGATCAAAGGGGGCGTAGGCGTACTGGGGATACATCTCCGCCTTGCGCACCAGGCGCTGTGTGTCGTAGAGCAGGAAGCCGCTGAAGAGTACGAGACCTCCGTACAGGGACATGGATGCCAAGCCTAAACGGATAAAGCATTAATTTCTGTTTCAATTTAGAGAATGTGGTTTTTTTTTGGATTTACCGGCGCCGATGACTGTTGTGGGCGGCAGCCACATAGATGCCAGGGAAGAGGCGAAGACCACGCCCAGTCCGATGGCCAAGGGTCCGCCCATGTAGAGAAACTTGTCGTTGGGCGCACAGACAGCGATGGTCGACAGTCCGCCGGCAATGCCAGCGGTGTAGAGCGCGGCGCGCGTCAAGATCGGACCGCCCACAAAGCACAGGGGCGCAATAAAGCCGCCCAAGATCGCACAATGTAACGCCCACGCCAAATGCTTGGCTCCCAATCCCGGCTGGTACTCAATGGATCTGGCCAAGGCCCCGCTGCCCAGCACAGCGGCAAACGAGCCCAGTGTCCACTACGGAAATCATGAATCGGGTGTGAAAATGGAATGTGAAATAGCAGGGGGAATCCCCCACAGCAAACTCACCATGATGCCACCGCGACTGGCCAGCGCCAGCAGGCGGGGGGAGCGGAAGACGCCCGCGGCGGCGGCAGCGGTCAGCAGGCAGGACCCGCCAAAGAAGCCGTACGTGGACTGAATGCGATCCTTCACGTGCTGCGGCCACATGCTGTACGTGGGGGAGGAGGAATAAGATTCGATTCGATTAGACTGCCTGTACTTAGAACTCACCAGTGCTGCCAATTAATTTTCAGACAAATAGGCATTTTTGAATATAATATTACTTGTAATTGTGCAAAATCGGACAAGATTCTTAAAAACAAGTTTCTGACGAAAAGCAAAACCAAAATTAATAAAAAAAGGCAAACACTTAAAAGTTAATCTTCAAATAAGAGAAACACTAAAATATTTCAAGGGTTTCCTTAGTTATTCTCCAACTTGTTTTGGAGAAAATTTGTTTTTGTTTTGTTTTGAAAAAAATAAAAAAAATTATCTAAAAATATGTGGAAAAAAAAGTGGAAAAACAGCTAAAGATAAATAATTTAAGGTTTTCCTTAGTATTTATCGAATTTTTGTTTTTGAATTATACAAAAAAAAAATCTAAAAAAGTGTGGAAAAAAAAATAAACTAAGGATTTTAAAAACATTCACTTGATATAAGATAAAAATTTTAGGTGAACAAAAGCAAATATCACAAGAGAAAGGAAAAAACTTAAATATTTTTGGTAAAAAGTAGCGTTTTAAAAAAAAGCAAATTTTTGATAAGTAAAAACCAAAGAAATGCTCTTCCAAAACAGCCAAATTTGACGTAATCTAGCAGATTTGCAAGCCAGAATCGCACTTTTACCTAGCAAATGCTCTTTAAAAAAAAAAACAGCCATATTTGCCGTGAAAAAGCGCAGTTGGCAGCACTGGCGATGAAGGGTTAACGGATCTTACATGGCGTTGTCCGCGATGCTCGTGTGGTTCCCCATGCCGGCGCCGTAGAAGCAGAGGGCGCCCAATCCCACCACGGCGGCTCCGGCCACGGCGCCCTTGCCCATCGAGTAAGCTGAACGGATTAATTAATTGGGGTTAATTTCAGATCGAAAATTGGAAGAACTACGCCACCTACCGTTGGCACCGGGAGGCGCCATTAGCTTCTCCTTCAGTGTGGGCGCCCGGGCCTGCTCGACGGGGGCGCGGGTGGAGCGCACGGGGCCGCGGGCATAGCCCCGTAGTAGCTGCAAGCTGGGCTTGGACTGCAGCAGCGCTTGCGGGGATTTCCCCCCCAATAACAGCAGCTGGCCAGGACGGGCCGTCGATAGTGCGATTCTTAGCAACATTCTGCTGGTGTGGTGAAATTCGAATTCGTCAAATGTTTATTTATATTCCCCTCGCTTCGGTTTATTTGTGCTCTTCTCTGTCGTATTGAGCTGAATTGTTGTGTTTGACTGCAGGCAAAATGATTTGACGACTTGGTTTTATTATTTAATTTCTAGAATGTTTTGCTTACGCTTTGATAAATAAGCTATCGATAACACGATAGTGCGTATGCCAGTGCTGTCTATTCAGCTTGTTAATCGCATTTAAAAATGTTTTACTTATATTTGCTTATTATTTATTATGTTTTATTATTTATGGTATTTTAGTGACTGCTTTTTTCTGTTGCATTAAATTTATTGGACGACTTATTTTTATTACTAAATTTTTAGAATGTTGTTGCTTACGGTTTTGTTAAATAAGCTATCGATAGCACGATTGTGCGTATGTCAGTGCTGTCAGCTTGGCTTGTTTAGCGCATTGCAAAATGGAGTTCGAAATAGTCAAATGTTATATTTATATTTGCTTTAATTTATTGTATTGGGTTTACTGCTGTTCTATATCAATAAATTAATTTTACTTATTTTTTATTATCTAATTTCCAGAATGTTGTTGCTTGAATGATATACAGATAAGACTTTTTGCGCATTTAAATATAAAATAAATTCATGCATTTAATGCAAAATTAGGAACACTCTAAATTCATGTAATCTACAATATTTAAAATAAATAAAACAATAAATTTCACATAGAATGTTCTTGTTGAGCATATTAAAGTTATTTTTAGCTATTTCCAGCTTAGCTAGACTAGCAAAGCTAGTTTTTGTTTTGTTTTTGCTCACTGGCAACACTGGCGTGAGCATATGGTATGCGATATATCGATACAAAGTAATCGGTAAAGCAACGGTGTGCCGCAAAAGGCGCCATTAAGGAGCTGCGCATTTTCAATTGAATTTTTAACAAATATAGATACAAGTGTAGCACATTTATTTTATAAACAAACAATACAACTGCATTTACAACTATTTACGGCCTAATGCATACAATCACACAACAGTTCAATATAATTAATATAGTTTTGTTTACAGCTGATATTTGCGTGCGGGCGACGTCGATATATTGGCATCATTGAAAGCCGATTGTCGATTCTTGATGACGATTACCTCGGTTAGATGGGATTTCCGCAAATTGCTAGCATGATCGTACGTATTGGTCTGTTCCACCTGGCCCTCGGCATGCGAGGTGTACGTTTTGCACTCGTAGAGCGGACAACATTTCGGATAATCCAAGGTTGCCCCGATCGGTTCCAACGTGACGCATTTGCCCTTCAAGCCAGTCGGAAGCTTGCAGCTGCAAAACGGTTTTTAAAAATTTTCGATAATTAATATATTCATATATAACTTTGATATATGTATATATATTCATATACCTATCCTCCCACAGCTGCAGTGTGCCCAGACACTGGACGCGCACACATTTACCGGGACGTGTGAAGACCTCGCCCACGTAGAGTTGACGCCCAGAGATCGCATCCTGGCAGAATGCTTCCTGATATCGATAGCCTGCGAAGCCCAACAGTCAGGTGAGTTATCATTTATCGTTGGTAATTGAACAGGTAGACAGGTGCGTTTATCGTTAGCAGTTAATCAGGTAGACAGTTAAATTAATCGGTTATCGTTATCAGTAAGTTCAATTAGCAGTCAAATGCGTTAATCGTTAATCGCTATCAATTGAGCAGGCGGACAGGTGGGCTTATCGGTAATTAGCAATTTTTCCATTTTTTTTGTGAGAATAAAAAGTTAAACAATGTTATTAATCCTGTTTTACCCATTGTCAGTGGGTACAGGGTATACCAAAATTTAAAAATAAATAAAACAAAAAAACCGTTAAGTTATTCTCACAATAATTTTTGGGTTTCTACAATATTAACCGGCTTTCAAAATCTTAAATTGCATAACAATATAATTGTATTTACTCTAAAAATAATTTTTCTATATTTAATTGTTTATATGCTAGCAAAAATATCGAATGCCAGCCAAAGATATATGTAGATACTTTATGAATTTAAGGGAATTATCGAATAAAATAATGACTGGAGACCTATGTTTAACTGTTTCATATTTTAGAATAAATTTTGTAAAGTTTAGGCAACAATTGATAAAAAGCCGAACATTTTTTAAAAGAGTCAAGATTCCCGCTTCCCACAAATTCTAGCAAATACTCATTAAAAACAGTCAGCTTTGAGAAAAATCGTATTTAACATCAATGGTAATCAGTAAACTTATCGTTAATCGTTAATCATTTAAATCGCTTACCAGGATAGTTGGGAGGCGTGGCTCGACTGAGGCAGGCAAAGAGCAACAATACGAGGGCAGAGCAGAGGGTGGCGTCCATTGTGGGATCCGTTTTTTATTTTTTTTTTCACTCTGGGTCTATTTGTACACTTCGATCAGAATTTTGATCTTTTGCGGGATCCGTTATTTCTGTGCTGTAATTTCGAACTGGCCCGACGTTTGCGAAGTTTCATGCGCAACTGAGATGACGGCGTCGGTGCGAGCTTTTAATCTTCCATCACCACATGGAGCCCATGTGTGAGTGTGCTCTGTAAGTGTGTGTGTGTGGGTGTGTAATCACACACAATGTATGTGTGTGTGTGTGTGTGCGAGTACTTACGAAATTTGCTCGCTTTCTCTGTAGGGAATTTAACAATCTATGTGAAATGTGTTGATGTTTTTATTATGCTTATCTCTATGCCCGCCAACGAGAATAAAAAACACTCGGCATTCGAGCGTGCAAAACTGCTAGACTAGCAGCTACCCTGCACGCAAAGAAGTATGCTAGCTGTGCAACAAGATTACACGGTATAATTTGCTCTCACCTTACCTGATTCAAAGGGGCGACCCAACTTCCATTAGCACTCAAGCGCCGCACAGCGACACTCACTGAGCAGCGCCATCTATCAGCAATTTTGCAAACTAGCATGTTTGAATTTATTCCCAAGGATAGTTTTTATACCCTCTACTCATTAATGGGTAAAAACAGAGTTAACAACTTTGTGTAATTGTATGTTAAAACAAAATTAAGTTCTTTTAGGCTTAACCTTTTTATGAAAAATTAAGAAATCATGTTAAATAATATTGAATTTATATAGATTTATCAAGTAAAACAAAAAATCAATGATGTTATCGATGAATTGATCATCAATACAATAAATTAAATTTACAACAAACATTTTGCGCTATGTATCTGAAACTTTCGAACAGTTAAATTTCATTACTCAAAAGTAGTTTTAAGGCTCTTTATCTGTATAAACACAAGTAGACTTAATATGCTCCGGAAATCCGCATTTTTTGCAGGGTATTAACAAAAACAAATGCTAAACGATATGCAAAAAAAAAAGTTCTATACTGTTTATGTATATATTTCTGTTTATATATTTATTGTACCGTTGCGTCTTTTTCATTGATCTTTTATGCTAAGTGTTAAGTCATTGTTTATAAATATTTTGATTCAATCAACAATTGAATTATCGAAGCAAAAGCCAGCTACAAACGACCAAAGTTTAGATTTCGGAACGATTTAGGTTTTTAGTTGATTTAATATGTGATTCCCGCATTTCGTATGTGCGGAAAACTTTCACAACAATTACAGATTACATTTCATTCAGAAAGCGGATTAACAACCCCATGACTTCTTATCAATAGACAGAGCATACACTCGGAGAAAAACAGCCAGAAACTTATTTGATTTTCCAACATTCAATCAATCAAAAAAAGGTCTTATATTTTTAGCTTTACATTTCGGGATTGATTTTAAAAAATTTACTGGTTTGATGTGCATAAATTAAAGTAAAATTATTTATTCCATTATTTGAAAGTAATATATATTTATTGTTTATTTGCACTTTAATTTTAATTATATTTTAAAAATATATGGACGGGGCAGATCAGTGGGACGGAGGCTACAGTCGGACGTAACCGACAGTAGGAGACCCTGTACTTCGTTTAAAATGTACACACACACACGTATCACTCACTCACTTGCACATACACACACTCACACATAGAGGCAAGCTACGTATGCGAGTGCATGCGACATACCCCCCCTCTGCCCAGTGACGCTTATTGTCCTTTCCATGTTTTCGCTGTTTCTTATCCGATCGTAACGAAATTCACAGAATCAATAGATAATGTCATAAGCTAGTTATATACCAAATTACAAGTTAATAACTTCAAAGCTGTGGCTGCAGTAGCTTTTTGCGGTTTGCGGGGAAAGGGGGGGTGGTGTCCAAAATCTAAAACAAACTCGTGCTGCTTACTAATTAGGAGAACCTAAATCCCGAATATGGTGACTCTAGCTCTCATAGTTGCTGAGATCTAGGTGTTCATACAGACAGACAGACAGACAGACGGACAGACAGACAGACGGACAGACGGACAGACAGACAGACGGACAGACGGACATGGCTATATCGACTCGGCTTGTCGTCCTGATCAAGAATATATATACTTTGTGGGGTCTGCCACGCCTCCTTTTGGGTGTTACACACATTTCCTCTTTGCACTAAGTTAATAGACCCTTTTGTACTTTTTCAAAGTACAGGGTCTAAATATAATTTAATTTAAGAAAAACTTTAAATTACTTTAAATATCCGAAACGTACTTAAATTCATAAAATTTTGGATTACATGAGGATCAGATTGTAATTGGATTTAGATTAAGTAAATACCAAATCACACGACTACTGATAAATTAAGTTAGAATGTTTAGGTTTTTTTTCTGAGTGTTGACAACAGCGATAGAGACAATGACGCCAGAGC
Source organism: Hypselothyrea guttata (assembly GCA_035045125.1). Lineage (NCBI taxonomy): Eukaryota > Metazoa > Arthropoda > Insecta > Diptera > Drosophilidae > Hypselothyrea > Hypselothyrea guttata. The sequence continues at coordinate 49,531 of JAWNNJ010002010.1, forward strand.
CAGCGACAGCTCAATTTGACCCATTGAACTAAGGCGGGTCCTACAACAGACACGTCTAATAGTTGGGAGGGAAGGGCAACTGTCGTCTCGCATCATGCGAGTTTTCGCACGACTGAAAAATGTTAGAATGTCTGCTAGAAAAAAAAAACAAAAAAAAATGTAGAAAATACTCGCAATTTCCTGTGTAAATCTATAAAGTGTGCGGCATCCTGGACGAGGTTTTCAGCACTTCCCTAGCCATCGGCCGGAAACGGAAATGGAAATTGTCACAAATTCTTAATAGTCCTATCAAATCTGCAATGCTTATCATCTCATGATGATGCTTATGCTGATTACTCTTTGAGCTAACTTCAGAGTCCCACTCAGTTTCAGCTGTTGCGACTTTGCTGCCTACTTTTAGGTGTTCGCATTAAATTTGCACTTGGAATTCATTGCATACTTTGTAAAGAGCCTCTACACTAAATTATACTTTTGATTGCTTCGCAAAGTTTGGAAGAGCAAGAGTTATATGTCGATTGACTTTCCACTGCGAATGCTAAATATGAATTTCCCTTAGAAATACTAAAAAGTCTGTAAATCTCTGCGTGGCTGAAACGTGCGTAAAATTTCAACCATCGCCAATGATTAAACAGTTTTAGGTTTTTTTTTCTACTAATTTTAAAGATACTAAACAAAAGATTTGCAAAGGTCAAATATAACTAAGAGGATAAGTTATACAAGGAGAGATTAGGAGAGGATGGTGTAGGATAGGATAATTTAGGATAGGATAATTTAGGATAGGATATAATATGTTGTGCTAGGATAGGATAAGATAAAAAACGTTAGGATATAATATGATGTGCTAGGATAGGATACGATAGGATGGGATAGGATAAGATGGAAAAGAATAGGATAGCATGGGATAGGAAAGGATAGATGATAGAATCGGATTAAATAGGAGAGGATGGATTCAGTTGGGATAGGATGGGATGGGATAGAATTTGATGGAATAAGATATGATAGTCTAAGATGAGGTGAGGGTAGTTAAGCACATGAAAAATGAAAATTCAAAATAATAACCCGTTTGGGTACTAGTCCCCAAAATGAAACTTACGCCCCTTGTATTAAATTCAATTAATAATTATTAATAATTGGAACACTACTAATATTTAATTATATATTACTTTAAGGGCACTGTTACGCCCCCTTCCCATAAATATTGTTATATATAAAACAATATGAGTCAAAAGTCCCGACCACTTATATAGCTTCATTTAAATGTAATAAATTCAGTTAGGTTTTGTGCTGAATATCTATTAATTTAAGCGTTATAGATAACTCATGCTATAAATATTGACTTGGAAATGCCCTGGGTATTTGCAGTTTCAAAAACAAGTTAAATTTTTGTAATTCGAAAAAAAAAACACATCGTATACTATACTATAATATTCGGTGTGCTTGATTTATTGACTGAATTGAATGATTACATCCAATCGAACGGTGAATAAAGTTATACAAAATGTAAATAATCTAAACGAAAAGAAGAAAAATGTGTATATCATGCTGTTGTTGTTCTGGTTAATTATAAGTTAAGAATGTCAAATCACTTGCGGTTAATTGAGAGCTCTATAGGGTATGCATTCATGTGTGCTTCTGCGTAGTTAGACTAATCGTTTCTCTAAGCTCAAATTGTGGAATTTTTTGCTGTCCAACTCTTTCGGAGCTGCAGAGAAAAGGGAAGTTTTCATCTAATACCTTGTACCCATGAGAAACGGGTATAATAGACATAATAGGGCGTGACAGATCTCATAAAAAATATATATATATTATTGATCACCACGACAAGTTGAGTTTATTTAAGCCTGTCCGTCTGTCTGTTTATATAAAAGTGTTGATCCAAGCAACTATTAGAGTTAGAGCAGTTAAATTCCGAATTTAGTTATATGTAAAGTTTATGCGGTTCGAGTTTGTTTTAAATATTGTCTGGCATGCCTCAATTACGCGCGAATTAATAAAACTCGAATAACACTTAATATTCAATTTATAGGGCTGTTATTGGGAGGATCTACTCTTTTTAATTACATTTATCTAACCTGAAAAGCGCAGTACAATCGGTTGATAAATACAAAAGTTATTCGAGAAACAAGATTGTGTTGAGAATGAGGGTGCAGGGTATGCTAGTGTCGGTTGCGTTCGACTCGTTTTTGTTGTATGGGGTAAGGCTGCTACGTCATCGAATTCGAAGATCGTCGTTCCCGCTCGATCTTCTGGTTTTCTTTTTTGTTGTTTTTAATGTGACTTCGGATTCGGGCTGGGGTTGCTTTTTTTTGGGCTTTCGCTGTCGTTTATCGTTGTTGTCGTTTATCGTTGTCGTTTGTCGCTTGTCGCTTGTCGTCGTTTGCCGGTTCCATCAGTTATGTGACGATCGCAGTACGGTAAGGTACACAGCGGCATAGCTACAAAAGATACAAATTAACGATATATATACATACATATATTATACTATTGTATATGAGCGAGGCGAGTGAAAGATATTAAAAGTGAGTTTAGCATGCGCTTGAAACTGAAGCTTCAATTGAAATTAATATTGATATTGAAACTGAAGCTGAAGCTGAAACTGAAACTGCAAACCGACTATGTTAAAATGCAATTAAGCTGCTTGAAATCAATTAAATTGATGCCACAAATTGAATTAAAGCGCGTTATATGTGGGCGATTACGGGCTTCAGTTCAAAAGTCGGCGGCAACTCTCCGAACTTTCCGAACTCTCGCTGAACTGTAACTGCAACCTTTTAATTGAAATAAATGCCAGTGAAACAATGCCAGTTAAACTAGCTGCATAACTCCCTGCCATAACTAAATGTATATTCTCACATATATAATATATATATATATATATATTTTGATATATAATTATTTTGTTTTACGTACTGTATATTTTAATACAAATTTATTCGGAAACATTTGCATAAAAGTTATGAACAACTTTTCAATGCAATTAACAGTTTTGTGCATCTCTGAAATATTTTGCGGTTAATTAAGCAGTTCTTTTAATACCGCGCAACTCGCTAATCTGACAAGGGGTATATGCGGTTTGTAACGTGATAAATTCTACGGTTTAAAAAAAAATCAGGGCTCTAAAACTATTTAAGTTATATTTCTCATTTGACCTGACGCTCATTAAATCCGATGAGGGGTATATTAGATGTGGAAACATTACACATTAAAGCTCTTATTCGAATAAAGCTTCAAAAAAGGAAAAAAAAAGTTAAAAAAAAGTTAACTAGCGGAACTTTCAAGCTAAAATAAACTTGATTCACTTCAAATAGACGTTAAAGTTATGCGATTATTAAATCTATCTTTGTTGGAGTCCGCTCGACTGCAGCTCTGCTTACTTATTCTCCTGTGGGTTGTTGTGCATTTTTTTTTGTGAATTTAAATATTATTTTAATTAAATTCTTTTTGTCAAGCATATTAATTAAGCTACTTTCTCTACATTAATCGTATTTATTAATGGAAAAGCAATTGCATTTAATAATGCTGTGTCCGTTTGTGTGGAGAGGAGTTTAATGTTTGTCATTTGTCATTAACCAACGCTTATCGATTTTATGCGGTTTCATCTTATGGATCTGTTAATAATTCCCGCACAGACTCGCAACTTCTGTACAGTACTCTGGGCTTTCTGCATTATTAATGTTATAGGCGATGTATAATGTTTAATTAAACTGTTAATCGTTGGTAATCCTACATGCTTCACTTGACAACTACAGAATTGAAAATAAAAATTATGTGGCATATAATGTGCTCAAGCCTTTTGTGGATCTATTTTTCAATTCACTTTATTGATATTTGTAAGAATTTTGAGTGAGCTTCTAAAACAACAACTCTTTAATTCTACGTATTCTACATTATTAAATATGTTGGCATTGGATATATGTATATGTTTAACAATATTAAATGTAAACAAATATACTGTTGTATATATCGTAGAATTGGAAAAATTTGCTAACCGGAATACCAAGTAATTTATTTGTAAAGATTTACAAATTGACAATTAGTCGGGAATTACCTTTACTATCCGTAACCTACTTTTATAGTGTCTAGTTTTTATACCCTGTGCCCATTTGAAAAATGGGAAAAACAGGCTTATTATATATAAGTTAGTACCTCTAGTAACCGTGAATTAGTTTAGAAAGCCTTTACTTATAATATAATTACTTATAATACCTTTTTTAACAAACCTATTTTGAATAAGATCTTCAATTAGTCGCAATTTATCTATATCTTCATGGATTATTGAGGTTTCACTGATTTTTTAATGCGGTTAGGATCGGAATTACATATCTTCTCCGTTCTCTAGCTATTTTGAAGGATTTTGCTCTTTGAAAGTAATACTTAATACTTTCAGCTTTTCAAGGCCGGCTCTAGATGGCGCCAGTAGCTCTAGAGGGCGCCAGCTGTTCTGCTATCAACTGCTGTTTCCTAAGGCATAATGCTCAAATTGTATGCATTGTTATTAGGCAGTTAAATGTAGAGCTGTGTTAATTATAAGACGTGTATCATTAAAATGCAGCTATTTAAAAAGTTGTGAACAATTTGCTATATATACTTTATATATACTCGTACATTCAAATCGTACGTAATTTGTTTGTATCTGGCTCTTAAGCTAGTTTGCTGAGATTGAGCTAGATTGATAATGATTTGATTGTTGTAATTGAGTTACAATTCGGATGGCCAAAAGTTAAGCTTTGGTTTGCAGTAAACAGAATATTAATGTAAAATCTACACCAGAGAAATAATGTTTAAGAAATTATAAAATATATTTGTTTATGAAATAGGTACATTGAACTTTTTGTTTGGGCAATCGCTTGAGCTGGCTTATTTTTATTACCACGAGTGTATTGTGTGTGAATTAACATATTATGGATATACAATTTGTGCACTTTACACACAAAAAATAAAAACAAATTCCTAACAAATTGATTTGATTTTATTTCGTTTCAGCAAAATGTAAATTGCAAATGTCGAGGCGAAGCTTCTTTAAACAAAAGCAACAAACGACGACAATAAATTAGCAACGAGCCGCAGACGTAAACAAACACATGCACACATCACACATACACACATCATACATACACACACATACATCACACAGACGCATATAGCCCATAGTGTGCTATGTGTGTTTTTTAGACCCTTTACTTTCAAAAATAACAAAATGATTTATTAGGTTAGTGAAAATGTGAAATGTGTGTAACAGGCAAAAGGGGGCGTGGCAGACCCCGCAAAGTATATATATTATTGATCGGGACGACGAGCTGAGTCGATATAGCCATAGCCTTCTGTCTGTATGTGCGGTTGTCCGTCTATCCTTCCTTATGAACACTTAGATCTCGAAAACTATAAGAGCTAGAGCCACCATTTTTGGTATTTGGGTTCTCCTATGCAGCAAGCATTTCTATTTTGTTTTAGATTTTTGATAGCCTCCCCTCTTCACCCGCTAATCACAAAAACACACAGCAGCCACAATTTTAAAGCTGCAGACTTGTAATTTAGCATAAAGGTAGATCAATACATTCTTCAATGATGCTGTGAATTGCATAAAGATCGAATAAGATAGAGCGAAGTTATGCAACAATCAAGTTTGCTTAATTTTCGATTATTATAATTTTTGTCTATTAAAAATTATTTCGTTTCGATTATTCCATTAGTGTGTGGGGCAGTAATGGAGTGATTATTGAAACACAAAGTACAGAGTCTTCAACAGCCGGTAACTTCCGACTGCAGCCTTCCACCGGACTGATTGTGCATTGAAATTGGAATTGAAACAGCAATTTGTTGACTATGTTTTGGCGCAAAAATGCAGGCGAACAACAACAACAGCAACGGCAACAGCAACAACAACAACAACAACACGAACTGCAGCAGCAACCAAAGCGTTTAAGCTTTAGTTTCAATGTGAAAATTGCTGTTAATGTCAACACGAAAATGTCCACGATACACATCAATCCCGATGCAAATCGAAACACCTCAACGAGCGATTGTTCCCGTTCGCGTTCCCGTTCCCGCTCTCCAGGCCGTCCCGGCACACATGTTGCTGGCGTGCGACAGCAACTGTTGCTGCTGTGGCCGACTGCTCATGGCAATGGCATCTCGACCATGCTGATTGCTAATCTGCTGCTCTTGCTATTGCTGTCGCTCTGCTGCGACGTCTGCTGCAGATCGCATGCTGAGCCAACGCAACAGCAACAATATACACAGCAGCAACAGCAGCAACAATCGAATGACACGCTTGCCACGCCCACACTCTATGTGCGCCCCGCGGAAAATCTTCGCCCCACGCTCGACAGCGATGTGGTGGAGAAGGTTGCCGTTTGGAATAAACATGTTGGTCCCGCGCCACCAACTGTTGCCGAGGGCATTGCCATCAGCCGAGTCCTGCCCATGCCCATGCCCAATCCCAATCCCATCTCCATTCCGAGTCCCAGCACACAGATGCAACACAAGCAACAACAACAACAACAACATCAGCAGGAACAGGAACAGTTGGGCATTGATGAGCGCATTGTCCTGGAGCGTGTCACACGCGATTGCGTTCAGCGTTGCATTGTCGAGGTGAGTCGGACTATTTTAAATGAGCTTTAGCCAGGCATTAGCCATGCCATTGTTAAGCCATAGAGCATTGCCAGTTTAGTAGCTTTAAAGCTGTGCTTTAAGCTTAAAGCTTTGGAAGAAGCTCTAAAAATAAACACGTTTTAAATATAGTTTACTGTAACATATAAGACATGTTTTATTGTGATTATTCTACTTTGACTTAATCGCTAATGTTAGCAATATAATATTTCAGCCTTAGAGCATTGTCAGTTTAGTAGCTTTAAAGCTTTTGTAAAAGCTCTAAAAATAAAAATGTTTTAAATCACCTTGATTCAATTGCTAATGCAGTTTTAGTAGCCGTCAAGCTGTACGAAATGCTTAGTTGAAAGCTTTTGTAGACGCTTTAAAGTACAGATATTTTTCCAAATAGCTTAAAGCTTAGTTTAAAGCTTGTGGGAAGATTTTGAGTGAAGAATCATATTATAAGCATACTCCAATATTAGAGTTGTGTTTTACCTAAAATTAATCGTTATGCAAGTTTTCTAGCATTAAAGATGTGCTCAAAACTTAGTTTACAGCTTGCTAGGGAGCTTTTGAGAAAATTACACTGTAAATATATTTTCTGTAATATTGGAGGTATTTTTTTTCTTGAACCCAGTTGCTAATACAGCTACTTTAGTTGTAATGCTTTTAAAGCTGTGTTAAATATTGACAAAAAGGTTATTTACTTCACTTCAAGGTGCTAAAGTTTAACTTAACTTATCGTGCTTTGTATTAAAGCAATAAAAGTCAATGATGAAAGTCTTTATTTTCTTTGAACTTAAAAGCCAAATTGTGTTTGAACTAATTTGTTTTTGTTTTAGGTCGTATTCGTGTGGAATTTACTTGCAAATTTCGGTACGTGCCGGCATAGAAGAGTCATTGAGATAAATGCTGAAAAAAGTAGAGAAAAAGCAGATGAAATTGAAATTGCAGTATAGATTGCTTTCAATTGTCGTAGAAGTTGAGCTTTAACTAAGTCACATGGCTTGGATTGGGCTCCCATTGAAATGGAAAAATCTGTAGAGCTCTAATTAAGCAATCTGGGTAATATGCATTGTGGGATTCACAACGCTGAAGCAGATGATTATAGGCCTCAGTCATGTCATGTCAAACACTTAAATCTAGAGCACAATTTCAGCTTGCATTCTATGCAATTGCAGCTATAAATAAAAATTGTATCTGCATCTGTACGTATCTATATAATTTGGTATCTTTAACTGCGGCAACTGGGATACTCAAATATTTAGGTTACCTTCACTTTATTGCACTTTATTCCGTTGTGTGGGCATCTACACTCAGAAAAAAACCATAAGCTTCTTACTTGATTCTAGCCAGAAACGTGCACGCAATTTTCTTGATCTGTGTATGAACCCAATTCAAGTAATGCTCTTACAGTCCAAAATGTTTGGAATTTAAATAAGTTTCGGATATTTTTTTTAACTGCAAGATTGTCTTAAATTAAATTAAAATATATTTCTTAAATCAATATTAAGTAAATTCTGGAATAAATTCACATTTTTATACATTATTATACTATTAAAAATTCCAAAATATTTCTTTTTGTTTTTCTCTGAGTGTATATCTATCTAGATGCCGTTTTGCGCTCTTCTCGGCGATTCTCAGCGTTTAACCTGCCTGAAACTGCCGCCAGCTGGCGCTAATAAAAAGTACAGTTTGTGCCATATTTGTGAGTTTCGGATTAATAACCCCATATAGAAGCAATTTCACTCTCTCTCATACATATACTATAGTGCATTATTTATATAATGCTACAGCTACTGCTGATTTTAATTAGCTCGCCCCAGGCATAATTAAAAAAAAATGTATTTTAAAGTGCTTTTTAACGCTTTTGTTTAGCATTTGCTTTTTGTTATTTACGTGTAGTTTAATCGCTATTTTGTTGCCATATTTGTTTCGATATATTCCCCATTCATATCACTGCACGCTAGATGGGAAACTGCACTTCATTGTATGCCTGCTCTTTATGTTAGAATGTTTATATTGCTTATCCGATAATCAGTTGTATCGTTTGCCATTTACTCTAAGGTCTATAAATTTTAAACTACCATTGGATTATGCTTGGGTTTCCTAAATGGCAATCCTTTTTGAATTTTTAACCCCAAATGTTTATTCAAATTTATCTGAAATTAATATTTTAACTTATAATAATCTCTGTCGATTGGCCTTAATTGGTGTTAAATAAATAAATAATTAATGAACTGAGAAATGGCAAGGCTTTATTCATTTTTATTGTACAGTAGTTATAGGGTTGGGTGGGGCGTTTCGAAATAAAAACCCTGCCAAAAATATACTGCACCAAATATTTATTATAAGATCTATAAACGTAGGTAATGTCGAATAAGAGCAATCGACAGAGACAACTACAATACAAAATAAAATACCGCATTACATTAAATATATGAATGAGTTTAATAAAATTAAAAGTAAACGAAAGAAGAAATTAAATTTTAATTTTTGTTTACAAATGCAATAAATCTATCTAATAAAATAAAAAAAAAACAATTTTTATACTTGGAATCAGATATATACGACATTGAATATAAGCCACATCGTAAAAACAAATGTAGGGACCAGAGTATATAAACTCTTCATTTCAGCTACAATACGTAGAGCATAATTGCTCGGATTTTTACACCCTGTACTTGAAAAAGTACAAAAGGGCGTACCAACTAGGTGCAAATGGGAAATGTGTGTAACAGGCAGAAGGAGGCGTGGCAGAGCCCACAACTATATATTTTCTCGATCATCGATGCTGTGCATCATGAATTGTGAGCGGATGAGACACAGCGAAGATATGCAACAAACAATTTGCATACATCCGCTTAAGGTATTCTTGGCGATAAAAATTAAATTACTACAGGGTCTGCAAGTGTCGGTTACGTTCGACTGTAGCCTACCGGCCGACTGATCTGCACCGTTCTTGCTAGATTTTTTCTCTGCTCGTAAGTCAGGGCCAGGGTTAGACTTATGGGTTTGGGGTATGGCAAAGAGTGTAAATTTTTACGCTTTATTCCATCCATTCATGCATTCATACACACTCATTTCACTGGCTGCTTGTTGTGTTTATTATTAGTACTGTTGTTGTTTTCTTCTTTTTTTTTTTGCACACGCGTCAATTTAATTTAGAATTCTACGTAATATTTTATTAATTTAGCTTAATTGGCTTTTTCACAAACTGAACATGACTCTGACTCGTTGCGAGGGTCCGCGACAACGAGCGGGGGGACTGAAAAGGAGAAATAGCGGAGGGTCCGTCTGCTAATTGGCGTTGGGGGTTTTCATGTCGTCACTGCGCGTCTTTTGTTGTACAATTTCTATTACATTAACTGCCACACACACACACTCGCATACACACAAACACACTCACACACACACACGCACACACAATCATGCTCTATGTGTGTGTTATTGACACCATTTGTTGTTGCTCTTTGCTGGAAAAGAGCCAAGTAAATTGGCTTTCAGCTTGTGTTTTTTTTTTGCCTTCTGTTCTGTTTTTTTTTTTTTTGCAAAGAACACGATGAAATGTTTCTTTTGTAGCTCATTTCCAGATATTTGCAGTACGATCCAAAATTTCGAACTGGAATTGCGCTTTTATTTGCTTAGCTCAAATTTCAGCTTTTGCTGCTTCATCATCACCATCCAATTCCTTTTCGCTCTGTCTAGCATGAAGCTAGTACATAATGCACTTGTAATTGAGATGGAGAACCTTCCCATCCATTTCGAATCTCAGCAGTCAAGCCCTATGACATTTACTGCAATTAAACAGCCCAACGATTGGTTTGCCTGATTAGGGCTAATTGAGCCATTGACATGGAGTTGCATTCACTGCCAAAATGCTAATGAAAATGTAGTAGAAATTACACATGGTCTGATTTCTCAGTGTCTTAAGAGTTATAAAGCTCAACGCATTGTGCGTAAAATGCAATTAAATTCACACAATAACCAGAGTTTGTAATTAGCTTCAAGTGCAGCGTCTCAAAGACGGCAAGAATTTCGTTTATAAATTAAATCATTGATATTTGAGAGGATTTTGAATGATTTTAAACCAGTTATGAAGTTTCTTAATTACATAAATATATCATAGGCTGCGATTACCATCGCTAATATTATACACCAAACCCCTCAAAGTATATACACTCTTGATTAACACCCATTTATCGTCTCCTCATCAATTCTGCAAATTACATTACGATAAGAAACAGCGAAGATATGTCACAGCAAATTTGTTGTGTGTGTATTATTTAAACACAAAGTTCAGGGTCTCCCACAGTTGGTTACTTCGGAGTGTTGCCTTTTGGTCAATTGATCTGCTGCTTCCTTACTGGTTATACATTAAACTGCATTCTAATTGGTCTATTTGTTTGAAAAAAAAAACTTGTTTGTTGATTTTTGTTAAAGAATGAATTATAATTTATTTGGAATCCTCGTACTCCATTATCTGTGCATTCATATATACTGTGACTATCACTATGCCTATTATGGCTACGATCTGGTCGATTGGATTGTCAAAATCACGAAGCATCCGTTCGACTTTATATTCTCCGATATGGTGCTGTTCGTAACGCTGCAAGTGTTGTGGTCCTGCATGGAGGTAACGCTGATCCGTAAGCTCCTTAAGCGCCACATGTTGAGGTGGCACAATCCCCGGAACCTATACCAAGATCGCTACAGGCGTTTTGTCTTCATGCGTCTTGTGCAGAATCTTGAGACGGCGTTGATGATGCGATGATGTGTTCATGTTTTCGCTTTTCGAAGAAAATGAAAATAGTTGAAAAAAAGTGTTAGATGCTGCTTAAAACAACAAAATTCCCACAACTTACTGTAAAATATTTTTACAAAATTTGTAAACTTTAAAAACTTTTACAAATTACGGACGACTTGACGATGTGTTCAGCTCCAGCTCTGAATGCCTTCTGACTTTATTTGTGTCGAACACCCCGAATATTGCAAAGCCACTTTGATAGGTAATGGCATCTATATTCCGATAACATTGTCGAGAAGTTTAAGTAGTAACACTAAAAGTTATCGACTGCGACTCTGAACAATATTGTATCGAAAAAAAAGTGGCGGTATGCCGATAGATTATAATTAAATAATCGACGCCAAGCTAAAAAACCGAGCAAATTTAATAAAATAAAAACACAATAAAATTAAACACTTGATGTCCGACAGTAGCCTTTCGCCTGACTGATCTGCTACATCCTTATTTCGCTTTGCTAAATTTTTAGTGAAAAACTAATCCTACGTAAAGTGGGAGAGACATTTATTTAGGTATTATTATATTTCTTTAATTATTAAATAATTGAGTTGGTTGCTAAAGAGTTGAATTTTATTTATTTTATCTATTTCATGTCGACTACACACTGCAGTCGGCAAAGAAATTCAAGAAACAAAATAAAAAAGAAACAAATTGTAGATTATTTGGGTATGAAAATGAAAGAAAATGAAATAAAAATAATTAATCACAATTATTGATACACTCTATTATTGGTTATTTAATGTTAGTAACTTGTTTCTGTTCAATTTTGTTTGTTGTTTGCCAATTCGAAACGATTGGCCTTCTTGAGATACAAAACTATTATCATTTGATATCTTTGGACTGTCGAATTGAAATCGTTTATTGAGATTTTTGTTATGTTTTTGTTGCTCTCATATCACGTGCTGGGCCACAGAAACAAGTTTTCGCTATTTAAAGATTTTGGTCAATTCAATACGTATTAGTTATGCATGCAAAATGAGCGTAGATTCTCGGAAATACAATGAATATTTATAGCAAGTTGTGAGGGGTCTCTAGGTCTCTCCGTCTCTATTGTAAATTGAGTCAATGACATTGGTGTACAAATCTACTTACATAAATTCCCATCGTATTTCCGTTACAAATTGTAGGGTTTTTTCTTTGTATTAATTGATTTTAACTTTTTTTTCCAGGAGGATATGTTTCTGGACGAGTTTGGCATTAAATGTGAAAAGGCCGACAACAGTGAGAAGTGCTATAAAACACGGGTAAGTTTTCTGTTTCTCTTGAACACCTCTATCTCTCCCCCTCTATCTGTGTCAAGCGTTATGGCAACCCTGCACTACCCGCAACTCTCTTTTAACCCAACCTGTAATTCGAAACCGCTTTTCAACTTTAGCCAGACAACTTGACGACAAGCGAGCGTCCATTGCCCCTGACCCCTCAATAAAAAAGGTTCCCACTCAATGCCTGAGCAGACCAGAGAAAGACAACAAATAAGTGAAGAGGATTAGGCAGAAAGTGAGTCTACACTCAGAGAAACGCAGTCAAAAACATTCTTGAATTTTCAAGATTTAATTAATTAAAAAAATGTCCTGCAAAATTCGAGTACGTTTCTTACTTGAGACATTTCAGCATTAATTTAAGATAAAATAGCATGGAATTAATAATAAATTAGTATACATTTTTAAGGATTATTTTAAAACCATTTCAGAACAAAACGTAGGGATTTAACAGCAAACGACTAATTAAAAATAAAATTTAGCTCAAATCGAAACGTCAAATATTTAAAACTCTTTCAAAAAATTCGAGATCTGTTTTTGTTTGAAATGAAAATAGAAAATTGTATTTTTTCTGTGTAACTCCTAAGTAACTCCTCGAAAGAAGCATCAATCACATTTGCAGACATATCCTACATGAATTTCTAAAGCCACATTATCTCATACGACTACAGGGTATACAAAGTTTCAGTTAAAGTGGAGAACACGTTTTTTTATTTTTTAATTTTTTTTTTGGGCCATGTTATTGTAACCACAAGCAAAGTATTACAGCACGTCCTTTTGATGTGATTTTGTTACCAACAGGTTAACCACAATGCTGGTAACTGGTTTGGGGTTCAGCGAAAGTGTTCTCACATTTTCTGGCTTCAATTGCAAAAGAACTCAAAGTGCGTTAATCTGGCCCAGTCGTATTCCGGTTCAAGACAGCTCAGAAAGCCATTAAATAATAATTGATATCGATTACATTTGGGTGATTTGCGTGGCATTCCCTTAATTTCGTGTACATTCCGTGTAATTTTGCCAGCGTCACATAAATCCATTACAGAACTATTAGACTAGTTACGCATTAATTGGAATTCTGCCATTGCATTCATACTTACGTAACACTCACAGCTATACATGCAAATTTATAGGTACTTATACAATTTGTAATACGAAGCGAAACGTTAACAGATAGATCAAGGAAGTATATTGAAAGGTGCACTAATCAGGTGGAATTTCGATTCAGTTTAATTTTTGTTTGCTTTCATAGTTGATTTTTCTTTCTTCTTTATTTTTACAACCTTTTGTCCTTTCTACTCTCATTCTCGCAGTTTCTTCCTTTTTTTTACTTTCTGCGACGTGTTGCTTTAATCGTTTCTTTCTCACTTCCTTTATGTCTTTCATTAATTCTTCTATTCTATCTTTCTGCCTTTCTTTCTAACTTCCTTTATGTCTCTCTATATTTCTTCCAGTCTTGCTTGCTGCCTTTCTTTATTTCCTTCTATCCTTCCTCTATTTCATTCTTGCTTTCTTCATTTTTTCATTTCGTTTTCCCACCTTTTTCCCCTTTCTTCTATTCTTACTTTCTGCTTCTTCCCTTCTGTTCTTCCTTCTTCTTCTGCTTTTATATATAGTCTTATTTTTAAACCTACTCCACATCTACTTACAGTGCACCAAGGGCTGTGCGCAATGGTATCGAGCGCTCAAGGAGTTTGAGCCATGTCAGGAGGCCTGCGTGAGTAGTCATTCGTAATGTGTACGTTCTGTTAATACCCTGTAAATTCATTCTTTCCGTCAGGCCTCTACGCAGTTCTATCCATTCGACATGCCCTGCATTGGCGCCTGTGAGATGGCTCAGCGTGATTATTGGCATCTGCAGCGTTTGGCCATGGCCGAGATGGTGGAGACGACACAGCCCCAGCTGATGGAGGTTCCAGGAGAATCGCCGACATTGTCGATCAAATGGTCCTTGCAGTTCTCGGACACCTCTCTGGCCAGTCGACCCTTCAATATACAATATAAACAGTTGGATGAACAGCAGGAGGAGCAGTACGATCAGGGAGATCAGCAGAACCTAGGCAGTATCTGGCATAATCTGGCGGATTATGACTGTGATGAGTACTATGTGTGCGAGATTCTGGAGACGCTAATGCCCTATTCCAAATATCAGGTGGGTTATGCATATCCACACAAAGGGGAATAGGTATATGCAAATGAACTTAATTTAAGAATGTTCAAACTTAACGACAAATTCAAATTCGGGGAACAAAATTGTTGTTTTAAAGTCGTAAGAAATGATGCTCTAAGGAAATGTATTGTAGATTTTAGGGCCAATTTCGCTATTATGGGGGTATTAGCACTGCCTAAAAGATAAAAGCTATATTGGTTAAACTTTGAATCCGCATAGCTTTACCGAAACTTAAGCCAATTTCAAAAGGAAAATTTATGTAAACTTAGAAAACTTTGCAGTTTCGGTTTGAGCTGCCCTTTGGCGAGAGCAGCGAGGATGTGCTTTATTCACCAGCCACGCCCATATACCAAACGCCCATGGCTGGAGCTCCAATGTCGGCGCCCATTATCGACTCTCTGCTGGCGCTGGACGAGAGCCACGTTGCCATCCACTGGCGTCCTGGACGTTATAGCAATGCGCCCGTGGAGGGATATCGAATACGCCTGGACAATAATCGGGAGCAGGTGAGTTCTGTAAGGTGCCTGCTGTACCTCATGGTTGACTTCATGTTGCTCCACTTGCAGCTGCTGCCTGCCACACGTGGCAGCTGCATCTTTGCCCAGCTGCAGCCAATGACCAACTACAGCCTCAGCCTAACCATGATCAACAAGCAGGGCGAGAGTCCAGCAGCCACGGCCCAAATACGCACCAAGGCGCCCCAGGAGCCGGAACAGCTGCTCAGCGTGCTCCTGGCCAGCAAGCGCAGCATACTCTGGCAATCCCTGGAGCCGGCGGGGGAGCTGCGGGTCATCCGACGCCTGGGGGGCGTGACAACGCTCAGTGATATCGCCTGGTTCGAGCGGGAGCAGCGATTGTGGTTTCTGGACTCGGAAGGCAAGCTCTACAGGTAAGCATCTTGATTCTTGATTAAGCGAAAGCACATATCTTCCTTGGTTCCTTTGGAAGTTGTTAAATTTTGGGTGTTGACAGATCGCAAATTTTAATTATTTTATAATATAATCCATTTTGCAAAATACATTAGTTTCCCATCACATGGAAACTTTTTCAATAAATCCACAACTTGCCATGCAAATTTAAATTATCAATTATTGCCAAAAATTGAAAAAAATATTAAAAACAAATTAAATTATCGAATATTACAAATATTTTGATATTGATTAATATATTTGAAGACAATACAATTAAATAAAATAATAAAATAAAATTGACCCAACCAATTAAAATTCTCGATAGAAATGGAACATTTTTCAAACATTTTAAATTTAAAGACACATTTAAAAGCTTTGTTTTTTTTAGACCCTTTACTTTAAATAGGTAAAAAGGGTCAATTAATTAGTGCGAAGAGGAAATGTGGGTAACACCCAGAAGGAGGCGTGGCAGACCCCACAAAGTATATATATTATTGATCAGGACCACAAGCCGTCCGTCTGTCCGTCTGTCTGTCTGTCCGCCCGTCTGTATAAACATAGACATATAGATCTCAGCTAGATTTCAGAGGTAGATACACAAGATTAGGTACTTACATTCAGTAAGCAGCACAAGTTTGTGTTAGATTATTAATACCTCCCCCCCTTTCCACTTAAACCTCAAAAAGGTACTGTAGCTACAGTTTTAAAGCTATTGATTTGTAATTTGGTATTTAACTAGTTTACGACATTCTCTATCGACGATGTAAATTTAGTTTCGATCGGATTAAAACAGCGAACATATGTCACACACAATTTGCGCACTAGGCAGAGGGGGGTAAGGTCGGAATACATGGGTTTTAGGCGTTAATAAGTTCCTAAAAACTCTTTTTTGGTTTTAAAATCTAAATTTTTTAACCAAGTTCATCGATGTTTGGTTTTTTTTTGCATTATTTTTCATACCAAATCGTTTAGGATCAAAATTGCACAAATAAAAATTTTCGGATTTATTGGCCCTTTGTAAGGTCGGGTTTTATGCGTTAATAAGTTCCTAAAAACATGTTTTTAGACCCTTCACTTTAAAAAAGTAAAGGGCTACAAAGCTGCTTTTTGAATTCGGAAATTTACTTTGAACCAAATCCTAAACCGAACCGGGCATTTACAAAATTACGGAACCCAAATTTAATTGGAGACGAACGAAATTCATGCATAAACTAATAGAGAAATTCAGAATAAAATAAGTTCATAAATTCATTCATTTTTTATTTTTTATTTCCTTCGCAGTCAAGGCTTGGAGCAGGCGCAGCCTGATCTATTGGCGCCTCTGGCTGGGAATTACAGCGATTGGCAGGCGCGTCGTCTGTGCCTGGACTGGCTGCAGCGGCGTCTCTATATGGCAGCGGCCACGCCCAGTGGGCGGCAGCAGCTGCTGAGCAGCGATCTGATGGGCGGCAATGTGCGGCTGGAGCTGAAGGAGCAGTTGGAGTTGGAGGTGCAGCAGCTGCAGTTGGATGCGCTCAACGGCTGGCTATTCTGGAGGGACAAAAGCGCCATCTGGCGGCTGGACCTACACAGCAAGCAGCTGCTGAAAGTGAGCCACGCTGTGGGGCAGACTCTGGGAGCATTCGTGCTGTCGCCGGAGCGTTGGCTGCTGCACGTGCTGCTGCCGGAGCAACAGCAGCTGCTGGAGCTGAGCTACGATGGCAACCACAAACTGCCCTTCCAGCTGCCCGCCAATGGCAACGGTGGCAACAGTGGCAACAATGGCAGCTGGAGCGGCTTTGGGCTGAGCGCGGAGCAGAGTCAGCTGCTGCTGCTGCGGGGCAGGCAGTTGACGGTGATGGAGCGGCTGACGCTGAGCAGCATCAACAGCTGGACGGTGGAGGAAAAGGAGCAGCCAGAGCAGGAGCAGGAGCAGGAGCAGGAGCAGCAATTGGAGCAGCTGCTGCTGCTGGGACGTCGTCATCAGCCCTTGGCCTTGGAGGCGACTGCGCCGATGGAACTGCATGCGCTGCTGGGCGCTCATTCGGCCAGGATCAGCTGGCAAGCACCTGCGGCCAATTCCTATCAATCCTCGCTGGCGCCGGCGAGCAACTGCAGCTACGAGCTGGAGGTGTTGGACATACTCAGCCAGAGCGCCTACAACATCCGCAACATACGCAGCCCGCACTTTGGCCTGGAGCGCCTGCAGCCAAATAATCTCTACCAGCTGCGCGTTAGGGCCATCAATGCCGCCTCGCAGCCAGGCGCATGGACGCCTCCGCTGATCTCGCGCAGCTGGCCGCTGGGTGAGCATCGTCTGCGCTGGATCACCCGGCAGGGCGGGGTTTATCTGACCAACGAGCTGGGCGCCGAGTTGCAACAGCTGCCGGCTCAGCTCTCGAGCGCTCCGGGTCCGCTGATCATGCTGAACGAGAGTCTGGCCTACTACGTGGCCAAGGGCAGGCTGCAGTGCGTCCAGCTGCAGACGCAGCTGCCCTGCCTGGCGGAGGCAGCTGCGATGGATCACGTTGGCGTCCTGGTTTACGATTGGCGTGGCGGGCTTTTCTATCTCACCGATCTGGGCAGGAACTGCGTGCAGCGTCTGGACGCGTTGACGGGATCGCGGGAACTGCTGCCTATCTTTGGCGCCAGGCAGCTGGCCCTGGACTCGGAGCAGGGACATCTGTACTATGCCAGCGCCTCGCATCTGGCGAGACGTGCGTTGAACGCGCAGTCGACGCAGCAGCTGGAGTTGGAGTATTACCATGTGAATGGACTGCTTGGGGGCATCGCTAGCTTCTGCCTGGATCTGCGGGAGAGAATGCTCTATTGGCTGGTGCAGTCGCAGTTCGCGTTGCAGCTGTATCGCACCTCGTTGTCGGCGGCGCCTCTGCAGCTGCTGATCAGCCTGCCCCAGTTGGATGCAGTGCCGCAGACGCTGCAGCTGCTGCAGCCGCAAGCAGCGCTGCTTTGGCTATCATCTGCCAGGGAAGCTCAGCTGCTCAGCTTGTCCTCTTTGACTGCGGAGCAGCTGCGTCCGCTGGGCATGCAGGCGAATCTTTCGCTTGCTGCCGTGCAGCTTTTGGAGCACACGTTCCCCGCACCGCCGGATTTGGGCGTTGTGCCGTTGGCCGTGCCGCCGGAGAGCGTCCGGATCGACGAGGGCGCGCACTGGAACGACTTTCGCATACGCTGGCAGCCCGCCTCCTCCGCTGGCAATCACAGCATCAGCTACAAGCTGCTGCTGGAGCATGGCAGCGAGCGCCTGCTCAGCCTGGAGCTGGCCACGCCCTTTGCCCGGATTACTCAACTGTCGCAGGCGCCGCTGGCCCTTAAACTGAGCATAACGCCTCACACCGCCTGGCGGGCCGGACCCACAACGCGTCTGCAGCTGCCCACGCCCAACTCGGCGCCCACGCAGCCCAGAAGACTGCGCGTTTACGTGGAGCGTCGCTCGTCGCCCCTGCTGGCGCCCAACGTGAGCGCCTTGCTGCGCTGGGAACTGCCGGAGCATGAGGCGGCGCAGGCCTTGGAGTATCGCATCAGCTGCTGGCGAGGATCGGGCGCCTCGGAGCTGCACTCGGAGCTGCTGCTCAATCAGAGCGCCGAGCTGTTGGAGGCGCGCATTGAGCAACTGCAGCCGGATGAGACCTATCGCTTCCAAGTGCAGGCGCAGTTCTCCTCCACAGGCTTGCCGGCTGGAGTGGCAAGTCATGTGCTGCATGTCTCCCCCGAGGTGCAGTCCGTGCCGCGTCTGCTCTACGCCAATGCGGAGCACATCGGAGAACTGGACTTGGATACGGGTGAGCGAAGGCAACTGGTGCACACTTCCAGCCCCGTGGAGCATCTGGCGCTGATGCAGGGGGAGCAGCGTCTGCTCTGGGTCAATGAGCACGTGGAGCTGCTGAGTCATCTGCCGGGCTCAACGCCCGCCAAGCTGGCAAGAATGCGTGCCGAGGTCCTTGCGCTGACGGTGGACTGGGTGCAGCGTGTGGTCTACTGGGCGGAGCTGGACGCAGGCAAATCTCCGCCGGCTGCGGGCATTTATCGGCTCGATCTCTGTCGTTTCGAGGGGCGCATACTGCAGGGAGAGAAGATATGGAGCACTCCTCCAGGACAGCTGCTGCGCGATCTGCTGGCCCTGCCCTACGCGCAGTCCCTAATCTGGCTGCAGTTTGAGCCTGGAACACCTCGGAATGCCTCCTTGCAGGGTCTGCATCTCTCCAACAACAGCGTCTTGAGCTTCGAGCTGAATTCCGTGCCCTGGTGGCGCCTCTTCGAGGGCAGTCAGGAGCCCAACTCCGAAACCCTGCAGCTGGTGAATGCCGAGGGCAAACTCTGCGTCTATCACTTCAACCGGCAGCTGTGCACGCCCAGCGCTCTGCGCGCCCAGCTGAATCTGCTCAACGATGACATTGCGCAGCTCGTTCAGGATTCCGGATATGTCTATGTGCTGAAAAATGGCAGCATTCGAGCTTATGGCAGGCGGCGACAGCAGCTGGAGCTGCTGCTGGAACTGCAGCCGGATGAGGTGCGTCTGCTGCGCGCCTACAATTACCAGGCGTACCCCAGCAGACACTGTCTGCTGCTGCCCACGTTGGGCGCCATCCAAAGTCCGCTCTGCGAGGAAACTTCCTGTCGCTTGCAGCTGCCACAGCTGCAGGCTGGCCAGGATTGCCAACTGTCCGTGCCGGGTGTGCTGTATCAGCTGAATTTGAGCAGAATCTCTGGCGAGGATCAGCGTCAATTACAGGCAGCTGGAGGACAGCAGCTGCTCCTGGCCAAACTTTTGCCCTTTGCGCGCTACGAGCTGCGCGCAAGTGTCTCCAGCTACTATCAGCGTAGCCTGGGCTTGGAGCAGCTGCAGTTGCCGTTGCTGGAGCTGCAGACGGCGGAGGCAACACCCTCGGCGCCGCGTAACTTCACCGCCAGAGCCCTGAGTCCCACGGAGCTGGAGCTGAGCTGGTTGCAGCCCCAGCAGCTGCGCAGTGAGAACGTTTACTATATGCTGCATTGGCAGCTGCAGGAGGAAAGGCAAGAGGGGGAGCAGGAGCAACAATCGGAGCAGTCGGAACAGCCTTCGGAGCAGTCGGAACAACTGCATCCCTTGCAGGAGCAACGCGTCGAATCCGCTGGAGTGCAACGTTTAAGTGGTCTGCTGCCTGGACGTCTCTACAAGATCTGGGTGCAGGCGCATGCCACGCCTACAAAGTTCAATGCCTCCCAGGCTCTGGTGCTGCGCTGCTTTGCGCCGCTTCCGTCACTGCAGCTGCTGGAGCTGAATCCCTACGACATGACGCTCAGCTGGCCAGGCACCACCGATGCCCTCAGCTCCCTGATACTCGAGTGTCACTCGCTCCTGCAGCAGCTGCAGCTGAATCTGGGCGCCAACTATACCAGCATACAGATCACCGGGCTGCTGCCCAAGACACGCTATTCCTGCAGATTGGCCTTGGGCTATGCCGCCTCGCCCTTGGCGCCGGTTTATTACGGCGCCAGTCAGGAGTACGAGACGCTGGGAACAGCGCCCAGTGCTCCGGGCAAGCCGCAACTGGAGCACATTG
The DNA here is from genome assembly GCA_035045125.1 of Hypselothyrea guttata. Lineage (NCBI taxonomy): Eukaryota > Metazoa > Arthropoda > Insecta > Diptera > Drosophilidae > Hypselothyrea > Hypselothyrea guttata. The sequence goes on from JAWNNJ010002010.1 coordinate 70,809, forward strand.
CGGGCGAGATCTTCCGGGTCAGCTGGACGCCCGCACTGGCCAATGGTGAGGCCATCGAGGTGTACAATCTGGAGGCACTGCAGCAGCAGCGCTTCAGCAGCAACAATCGTAGGCGTCGACGTCGCCGCAGACGTCGGGATACCACATTCTCGCTGCTGCCCTGGGCGGAGGAGCCCCTGGTCATTGAGGATCAGTGGTTGGATTACTGCAATACCACTGAGCTCAGCTGTATTGTCAGGGAGCTGCACTCGAGGCGTCTCCTGCTCTTTCGCGTGCGTGCGCGCAATCGTCCTCATGGCTGGGGACCCTATTCCGAGGATAGCGAACGCATCGCGGAGCCTTTTGTCTCCCCGGAGAAGCGCGGTTCCCTCGTCCTCGCCATCATTGCGCCAGCTGCGATTGTCTCCAGCTGCGTCCTGGCGCTCTTCCTGGTGCGCAAAGGTAAGATTGGTTCATGACGTTAGGTGACCTTCGCATGACAAAATCTAAAAAATGTATATGAACACGTAAACTTTTTATTCAAGTTCATTTGTATTTACATGCCCATTACCTAGTTTTATACACAATAAAACCTGGTACTATAGTGAAGTTTTGGAACTTAAAGATATAATCAAAAGCATACCAAATTTGAAAATATGTATTGCCAACCGATGCATTACATCTATCTTAATATTGATCTGATTTTGTTAAAATTTACAGAATTAGTAGATGTACTCTACTGCAGTTCAAAATTATTAAAATGCTCCATAAATGGTCAAATTTTTTACTTATTTCAAAATCATCTTTCTTTGATCAGTACAAAAGCGACGACAACGCGCCAAGAAATTGCTGCAGCAGAGCCGTCCCAGCATCTGGAGCAATCTGTCCACGCTGCAGACGCAACAACAGCTGCTTGCGGCACGGAGTCGCACCTTCTCCATGACCCTGAGTGATGCGGATATTGCGCTCTTGCCACAGATCAGCTGGAGCCGCTTGACTCTGTTGCGTTTTCTGGGCAGCGGCGCCTTTGGCGAGGTCTACGAGGGGCAACTGCAGGGCGAAACGGAGGCGGAGGCGCCACAGCGTGTGGCAATTAAGGTAGGAGAAGGCAATCTGTAATCCTCGCCAGCTTACTAACACTTCATCCATCCCTTAGAGTCTGCGCAAGGGCGCCAGCGAGTTTGCCGAGCTGCTGCAGGAGGCGCAACTGATGAGCAACTTCAAGCATGAGAACATCGTGTGCCTCATCGGCATCTGCTTTGACAGCGAGTCCATTTCCCTCATCATGGAGCACATGGAGGCGGGGGATTTGTTAAGTTATCTGCGTGAAGCCAGGCCCAGCTCTCAGGTGGGTTTTTATGAAAAAAACTAATAATATTAAAAAAAAAATACAATTTGAAAGATCTTACAATTTTGCATATTTTATTTCTACCCTGTTCTTAAAAAAAGTACAAAAGGGTCTATTAAAGCAGTTCAAAGGAAAAATTGCCTTCTAAAAGCAGGCGTGTATATTCTGCGTCAGGACGAGGAGCTAAGTCGTTATAGCCATGTCCGTCTGTCCTTTTGGCCGTCTGTCCGTATAGCAACTATTAAGGTGATGATGTCTCCAGAATAAAGAAAAACAAAATTTCTAAATTTCCCAAATGTCTAAGGCAGATATAAACGACTATCCCACATCCATTTACGTCCCTTCCAACCATATCTCTCCACAGCAAGCTTTGCCTGGACTGCAGCTGCCTGAGCTAATCGGCATGTGCCTAGATGTGGCCAATGGCTGTAGTTATCTGGAGGAGATGCATTTTGTGCATCGCGATCTCGCTTGCCGCAATTGTTTGGTCTCGCTGGAGGGTCGTCGCATTGTGAAAATCGGGGATTTTGGTCTGGCGCGTGACATCTACAAGAGCGATTACTATCGCAAGGAGGGCGAGGGTTTGCTACCTGTGCGCTGGATGGCGTTGGAGAGTCTGGTGGACGGTCTTTTTAGCACCCAGTCGGATGTATGGGCGTTCGGGGTGCTCTGCTGGGAGATACTTACGTTGGGACAGCAACCATATGCGGCACGTAATAATTTCGAGGTCCTGGCGCATGTCAAGGATGGTGGACGTCTTCAGCCCCCTGGCGAGGAGTGTCCGGAAAAGCTGTAAGTAATATCGATAATATTGATATATGCATATCATATATACATTTCTAACCCCAACCTCTTTTCCTTTTCCAGATATTCGCTTATGCTCCAATGCTGGCGCTCTGAGCCCTGGGAGCGTCCCAGCTTCAAGCGCTGCGTTCAAATGCTGCAGTCCTTCACAGCCGAGCTTAATCCCCCGCTAAATCCCCAGACAGCGGGCTCTACGACTACGCCCGTGGCCTCTGACAAGTCTGGAGCACGCGTGCGCTTCGATGAGACCTCGGAGCGTTTGTCAATGCAACAAGTTACCAAAGATACGCTGAGAAGCAGCTCAAGTCTTACAACCTGTGACAATTGCCAGCTGTATGCCAATGAGGGCGTGTCACGTCTGTGAGCCACGCCCACACGCCCACAGCTCTAACTGTACTAGCATTATCAGACACGATACGATTTTTTTTTTGTATACCATAAACATAAGTTGACGGAGATGGCGAACTCAAAGTCTTAGCTCCTAAGCCTAGCATGCAGCTCTAGTGTAGAGCCTTGCCTTTAGTATACAGACTAGATTCTATTTATTTATTTAAGTGCATTTTTTTCATGTGTTATTCAAATAAAATCGAAATATATCTATTTGTATAAAGTTCTTTGTCCTGCCTGAGTTACTGACTGACCGACTGAACCACAAACCCAACGGCAACACCTAGAAAAATATTTAGTTGCCCACTAAGAAAAGTTTTGATCAACCGTAGGAAACCAGGTTGTTTAAAGTTGTTGTCTAAAGATAAAAGGTACGTTTACAGGGCAAGAGTTTGGTCAACAAGTAAGTAAAATGAAACAATTGCTATTTATTTTAATAAAAAATTCTACATTTTATTTCGTGACGTGCATAACGTGCATAACGTGCATAACGTGAATAACGTGAATAACGTGAATAACGTGAATAACGATTAATAGTGTGTATGTGTGTGTGAGATTATATGTTTGTGCACCAATAGTAAAAAAGTTAAGTACTTTGTGTTGTAACCCGATGAAGGCAACACTAATTCTTCGATTTCTTGGTCTGAGACGAGCAACCAGGTTCGTCGTCTAGGCTCGCAGAAGAGCGTTTGGATGTGCTGGGTTTGTTCTCCAGGCTTTTGTTCTTGTTTGCGTCAGCCAGTTGACGCTTGATCTGGGATACCTGGGTGGTCAGCTCTTTGATGCAGCCCAGTGCATCCAGCAGGCGACGACCCTGCACCTTGTTTGTGTCCTCCTGTTGTCGGATGCGTGTGTAGAGCACCTTATATGTCTCCCACTGTCGTTGTATATGCTTGGTCAGGCTATATCGATCGGCCCTGCAAGAATTCCTATCACCAACATAGTAGGGGTCATAGCATTCGCCAGGTTTGCTCAGCAGCAGAGCATGATATTTCAAAATTTCGGCTCTCTGGTCTATCCAAGGATAGATGGGCGGTTGGGACATCTGGTAACTGTAGTAACCGGAGGTAAATACCCGATTGGCAGTTGAGCATGAAGGTTCATTCTCTTTCGGTCCCAAATGCCCGGCGATATTCTCATCGAAATGCTCAATGGCCATCGAGGAGATGTCGCGCAGCTCCTGAAGCACCTCATGAGTACGCAAGCCCCTCGATGTGTTGGCCAAGAGTTTCAAAACCTTTTCCATCTCGTCCAGTATGCGGCCCGGTATGAAGCAGCAGAGGTTCGAATCCATATACTTCTGGTATGTCATGGTTAGCATCGAAATGCGGGTTTCGATCGAGATAAAAATATCCGAGTGGTTGGCCAGCGCATGATTACGACGTTCCGATTCACGACGTGGCAACTGCGCCTTGATGCGCTTGAAGCCCTTGGCATGCTTCTGCACCAACTTTTTGAAGCCTTTGGTCAGCACTTCTTGACAGATGTCGTTGAAGCGACGGCAGACCGCACGATTTTGGGCTACCTCGTCGTAGGACAGCATTTCGAGTATGTCCATTAGAATGGTGTCTGGCAGTAGCAGTATGTTCGTCATAGTCATGTTTGTTATGTTTGTTATTTTTGGAATTTTTCGTTTAAGCCAAACTGAACACTGAACCGAACTGATCACCGCTATGGTCGTCAAGCGAATGCAGCAAACCTCTAACCGCAGTTTTCGTTTATGTTACGTATGCTATCGATGAACTCATTAACCATAAGCAATCGATGTATTGAATGAGCTATCGATTAGACTGTTATTACTTATCCACACTACTATTGAACAACCGTCGACTATTTGATGTATAAGTGAATAAAGGTTTAACCGTTATCCAAAGTTTTGAATTTTTATAAACAATTGTAGTTCAATAACTAATTAAATAGCAAAAGTTCGAAGACAATGGACACAACGTTCTAACGATCTGGCAACGCCGATCGCCAGTAGACACACCCTTGTCGCTTATTTTAGCGATTGGCAAAATAATCGCCGAGTGATAAACATTCGAATGTGTACATTAAGACATACGGACATATACGTAGTTCTACACGTATACATGCATGTGTGTTTGTGCATGCAAGCTGATAGGTACATACATACATGCAAACATACATACATAGGCACTGATACATAGGTACTTATCTTATACATACTCTTACGCATGTGATTTTCTTGTCATATGTAGCAAAATTTTATTGCATAATCTCCTATCTCTTCTTATTATGAAACGATGTTTATAGAATTTACAGATGACAGATATTAATGACCTCTACGAACTACTGAAGCCAGAATTTATGTAGACAGATTTGTATCTTAATTTATTTCATATGTAATCATTGTGGGCGTAAGGGGCGCGGCATTCATATACCTGCAATAGTTTAACTTTTGATACTGATGCAGAAGTAATTTTAAGTTCTTAGCCAAAACTGGCTTATAAAGTATGCAGTACAAACTTTGTCAAAAAATGATTTAAAAAATTATGTAATCAGCACAAATTTAAAACTACAACATTTACATTTAATACACACAATCATACTAATGCCGTTAATCTAATCTATAAATTTTATGAAATAAAATGTATAAACCCATAGGTTACTGTCGAGTGAATGCGACTAATCCGATTTATTCTTAGCTTGAAGTCAGTTCAGTTTCAAACTGGAAAATCAATTTGAATTGTCCTAGAACTTTGTTCAACACGCAGAGCAAAGCTGATAGAACTGGGCGCAATTAGAAGTATATGGAGCACCGGAATAGGAATTAGATTTCCCAGCTGGACACGTGCCGCGGATTATTTTCAATTTCATTAAATTTCTTGCCAATTTTGTTTCATTTTTGTAGAGCCTATACTTAAAAAAGTACACTATGGTCTACTAAGTTTGTGCAATTGAGAAGCAGGCGTGGTAGATTTGACAAAATATATCCATATATTCTGGATCAGGAAGATCAGCTGAGTCGATAAAGCTGTGTCTCTACAAACATCCAGATCTCGCAATCTACTATAAGAGCTAGAAAAACCATTTTTGGTGTGTAGATTTCCCTATACTACAGATTTGCTTGGCATGCACGTAGCATTCTTCATTGATGCTTTGAGACAGCGAAGATATGCAATAGACAATGTGCTTAACTAGGCTGAAGGGTGAGCTTTGTGTGAGTGCCTTTGTGAACATGGTCTCCTGGTGTCGGTTACGTCCGACTGCAGCCCTCTGCCCGACTAATTTGCCCCGCCCTTACTAGTTTTTTTCTGCGTTTTCTTGTATTTTTTGTGCTTTTCTCCGCCAAAGTTTGTGTCGGATTTGTTTTTATCTAATTTCATTTTATTTTTTCAGCTTGTGCAACGCACTTTTGTTTTAATTTGCTTTCTGTGGCAATTGTATACATTAGGGTATATACAGACATACATATTTATGGGTATATATTGAGGTATTAGGTTTCTTTTATGCCCGCTTATTCGCACACAATCAAATTAAATGCGAGTTTGCTGGCAAACTTCTGGCAGAAGTCTTGAGTTTTCGAGTGTTGCCCGAAAGGTGCGACAACTGGAGAGCTTTTCATATCATCAGCTTTCCGCTAGCAGACCCACTTGATACCCTTCTTCAATTTTCGCGTTGAGCAGGTTTCTTTTTCTGCTTTTTTATTATCTCTTTTTTTAGACCCTTTACTTTAAAAAAGTAAAAAGGGTCTATTAACTTAGTGCAAAGAGCAAATGTGTGTAACACCCAGAAGGAGGCGTGCCACGCCCCATAAAGTATATATATTCTTGATCAGGACGACAAGCCGAGTCGATATAGCCATGTCCGTCCGTCCGTCCGTCCGTCTGTCCGTCTGTCCGTCTGTCCGTCTGTCCGTCTGTATGAACACCTAGATCTCAGCAACTATAAGAGCTAGAGACACTATATTCGGGATCTAGGTTCTCCTATTCAGTAAGCAGATCAAGTTTATTTTGGATTTTGGATACCTCCCCCCCTTCCCCCGTAAACCGCAAAAAGCTACTGCAGCCACAGCTTTAAAGTTATTGACTTGTAATTTGGTACGTAACTAGCTTATGACATTTTCTTTTGACCCTGTGAATTTCGTTCCGATCGGATAAGAAACAGGGAAATAATGGAACGGACAATTTGGCGCACTAGGCAGAGGGGGGGTGTAGTGCCTTGCCTACGCGGGTAGCTTAGTGTACGTACCTCTGGTTGTGTTTGTATGTACATATAGTAGTAGACGTAAAGTAAAGGGTCTCCTACGGTCGGTTACGTCCGACTGTAGCCTTCGTCCCACTGATCTGCCCCGTCCCTATATTTTTTCTTTATCATTTTATGTATTTATTTTTTTGCATGCGCCCCTTCACTTTGACATCCCTGCGCATCGCATTACACAAAAGCTTCAAACGTTGGCTGGCATCGTCATCAGCCAGGGGCGTTGCTAGGCCGGCAGGAGGGGGTGGTGTCTGGTTTGAGAGGGGCAGGGGGGGCCTATGGCGTGCCGCCTAAATAACAAATTGTAAATAGCGGCGCATAAATCGATTACCGTTACCCTGTTTGCTCTGGCTGCCTTTGCCGTAATATAAATAAACCATTTTTAATATGCGCGTAAGCAGTTTTCTCTCCAGCATACCCTAATCAGGGTACCCCACGAATGGGGTATTTTGAATCGGTGTTGAGCGCGTAAAAGGCATAAAATATTGTTTTTTAATTATATATTTTCTTACATTTGTAATTTTTTAATACAATCTGTTCCTTCGGCATACCTCAACGCAGCTCAAGTTTATTTTAAAAGTTGGATGCCACGCCTAACTGATTGAAACCGAATTACAAGAGTAATACTGGACATACAAGATTATTATTTAGAATATATTTTCTTTAAGTTTTTTTCGTTTGTTGATATAGTTATAAAAATTATTCAAATGCGATATTGCTTGTATTTCCCATGCAAACACATCCTCGGATGAATACTACGTGCGGTACCATGGCGATTAAAAGCGTCTCGAAATCTGTGAAGTATGGTAAAAGAGAGGGAAGATTAGGGAAGTTGGGTTATCTGAAGAGAGATAATACCAGTTACTTACGAATATGCGATCTTCATGTATCTGGGTAGTATTTAGTAGTATTTTGCAGCAACACCAGTAGGAAATAAATGTATATGAATTTATTTATAGACGGGAGAAAACAACACTTTTCGAAGTATACTTCACAAAATACTTAAATTAAAATTATTTCAAGTGTTTATTGTTTTTTTTTATGAAAATTTTTGGAGTTTTATTTTGATTTTTGTTTGTATTATTTTTACGGAAAATTTTGATGTGTTAGGCTCCGTTGCCGGAGCTAAACTGAATGAAAAACTGTCTAGAGCCTGAACGAAAGCATTTCTGACATAAAGTATATCTATGTCTACTTGATAGAAAAAATAAAACAATTTTTCACGAGCAACTGTTAACGTCAGAAATACGGTCACACTTTTGGACTTGATGGAAATAAGGCAAGTCATAGTGTCGAATATCCAAGCAATTTTAAATGGTCGCTCTAACTATTTATAGCATTTGTTGGTGTAATGTTATGTCTAGGAATTATGAAAATAAAAACTAATCCCTCTATTTCCAAGTAAACTTAACAATAAGTAAGCCACGTTTATTTTCCAGTAACTATTGGTCGAGCATACCCTAGAATTTCCAGTGAATTTAGCTGCTTGATTTGCTTATATACTTTATTTGCCATATTCGTGTGCGGCAAGCAAAGCAAAAGTGTAGTAGTAATTGCAGTGGGCGATTGGTAGGCGTGGCCTCTGACTCACCCATTGCTTATGCTTGTTGTTGAGGCAGGGTTTTGGGCACCGATTTTTAAGGTCATATATGGCTTAAACAGCTCACTAGGATGTATTAAGATAGAAGTGCTGGAGGTTATGGGGTATATGCCCATTTTAGAGTAACATAGAGTAACAGCTGATAACTGCCTAGATCTCAGGAACTATACGAGCTAGAGCTATTAAATTTGGTATATAAATTGCTTAATACTAACATCAGCTCAGCGTTGTTTCAAATAACATTGGACAACAATTCGCAACATTTTCTTGCCCGAATTGTTACCGAATTTTATCAGAAATACCGCGAAAAATTGCGTTAAGTTGGATTGCAAATAAATCTATGATTCACTCCAAAGGTGAAAATAGTACAGTTGAGTGTGGTGAATTCGCGTTGTTAACAGGCGCACAGCATTTACAGCAATTGCTAAGTGGGCAGTTAACACTAATATTAATACTAGCAGCCTAAAGAATGCTACAAAAGCTTTCAACATTCCTACAATTCATTCAAGAATAGTACTTTAAGTTTAGCGTTATTTTAGGTGTTAGTTTACACGGTATAGAAAACGACTTCATGCATAGAGAAAATCTTAGCTTTATATAAAAAAATATAGGGACGGGGCAGATCAGTGGGACGGAGGCTGCAGTCGGACGTAACCGACCGTAGGAGACCCTTTACTTTGAGTATATGTACATACAAACACAATCAGACGCACACACACTAAGCTACCCGCGTATGCAAGGCACACCACCCCCCCTCTGCCTAGTGCGGCAAATTGTCTGTGGCATATGTTCGCTGTTTCTTATCCGATCGAAACAAAAATATCATAAGCTAGTTAAATATCAAATTACAAATCAATAGCTTTAAAACTGTGGCTACAGCAGCTTTTTGCGGTTTACGGGGGAAAAGGGGGAGGTATCCAAAATCTAAAACAAACTCGTGCTGCTTACTGATTAGGAAAACCTAAATACCGAATATGGTGTCTTTAGCTCTTATAGTTACTGAGATCTAGGTGTTTATATAGACAGACAGACAGACGGACAGACAGACGGACGGACATGGCTATATCGACTCGGCTTGTCGTCCTGATCAAGAATATATATACTTTGTGGGGTCTGCCACGCCTCCTTCTGGGTGTTACATACATTTCCTCTTTGCACTAAACTAATAGACCCTTTTTACTTTTTTAAAGTAAAGGGTCTAACCAATTGCAAGTCGCTAATTTCGTATTATTCAAATTCTTTAAATAATGTATATAAATAATAATATTATTGCCAGGAACAAAGTACAGTGTTTAAAAGCTGCTAATTTAAACAAAACGCAATATATATAAAAATAATTTAAAAATGGTACAGCAAAACATAATAATATTTCAAATTAAAATCATTTGGAAAATTTGCAGTAACTGCAGGAAGAAAAACATTGTTCAATTATGATTTTTTTATCTTTTATATTTGATATTGCCGTATTATTTGCATTTTATTTTATTGCGCATTAATTTCATGCGTCGATTATTTAATTATAATCTATCAGCCGACCGCCACTTTTGCTTCGATACAATATTGTTCAGAGTCGCAATCGATAACTTTTAGTGTTATATATATATATAAATGCCATTACCTATCAAAGTGGCTATGCAATATTCGGGGTTCTCGACACATAAGGCATTCAGAGCTGGAGCTGAACACATCGTCAAGTCGTCCGTAATTTGTGAAAGTTTTTAAAGTTTACAAATTTTGTAAAAAATATTTGACAGTAAGTTGTGGAAATTGCGCGTGTTTTAAGCAGCATCTAACACTTTTTTCAAGTATTTTCAGTTTCTTCGAAAAGCGAAAATGGCCAAAGTTCCAAAGCAGTTTGATAACGGGGTTGCTGAGAAAGAAGCTTTAGAAGAGCCCATGGAGAGCGGCGCAGCTAACACCGAAAATGGCGCTCCTGCTGGCGAAAATGGTACTCCTGCCATCGAAAGTGGCGCTGCTGACGCTCAGGCAGACCTACCGCAAGACAAGACTACTGTCGATGATGGCGCTCCTGCCATCGAAAATGACGCCCCTGCCATCGAAAATGGCGCTGCTGACGCTCAGGCAGATCTACCGCAGGAGAAGACTACTGTCGATGATGGCGCTACTGCCATCGAAAATGACGCTCCTGTCATCGAAAGTGGCGCTGCTGACGCTCAGGAAGATCTACCGCAGGAGAAGACTACTGTCGATGATGGCAACAATGATTCAGCAGATGCTACAGATGTCAAGCTAGAAGAGGCAAGCGACCTAATTAAAGAAGAGGAAGTTGGCGTTAACAAGGTTGAGTCTAAGGCGGCTTGCGATGACGATGAGGGTACTGCCCATTCCGAATCTGTGAAGCGCAAGCTTCCTAACGACGATATCGGAGGCAACCCATTGAAGAAGAATAAGTGAGAAAGAAAGTCCACAGGAGGCCAAAGAAAACGATGCTAAGCTGGATAGGTAGAGTCACAAGCACGCCCTAGAAAACATTCCAATTCTCTTTAAACTATTTTAACATCTTCATAAAGAGTTTCCGGGGCTGTGAGTTGTTGATACTGTTTCGTCTTATCTTTGGATGCTCTTATTTCAAAAATAAAATAAACAATTCTAACAATGGCAACTAGTTTTCTTTGTCAAATGCAAAGACATAGCTCGTTTTGCTGATCTAGAATAAACAATTTACACTCTGTGGGGTGCGGGGTATAAAAATATAATTAGTTAAAGTTTCCGGATAATAAAAATATAGGGACGGGGCAGGTCAGTGGGACGGAGGCTACAGTCGGACGTAACCGACCGTAGGAGACCCTTTACTTTGAGTATATGTACATACAAACACAATAAGAGGCACACACACTAAGCTACCCGCATATGCAAGGCACACCACCCCCCCTCTGCCTAGTGCGGCAAATTGTTTGTGGCTTATGTTCGCTGTTTCTTATCCGATCGAAACAAAATTCACAGCGTCGATAGAGAATGTCATAACCTAGTTAAATCCCAAATTACAAATCAATAGCTTTAAAACTGTGACTACAGCAGCTTTTTGCGGTTTACGGGGGAAGGGGGGAAGGTATCCAAAATCTAAAACAAACTCGTGCTGCTTACTGAATAGGGGAACCTAAATACCGAATATGGTGTTTCTAGCTCTTATAGTTGCTGAGATCTAGGTGTTCATACAGACGGACAGACAGACAGACAGACAGACAGACAGACGGACAGACGGACAGACGGACAGACGGACAGACGGACAGACGGACAGACGGACATGGCTATATCGACTCGGTTTGTCGTCCTGATCAAGAATATATATACTTTGTGGGGTCTGCCACGCCTCCTTTTAGGTGTTACACACATTTCCTCTTTGCACTAAACTAATAGACCCTTTTTACTTTTTTAAAGTAAAGGGTCTAAAAAACCAAATATACAATGCACTAGGATTTACAAAAATCGTTTGCCGTTATCAACTGATTCCAAAGTGCTTTTATAAATATATTCCGAATAGAAATGTTGAATATTTTGCTAGTGTATGGTTTATTTTTTTTTTTTAGCGATTTGGGCGAAAATAGGGCGTGACAAAACAATTGGAATAACATATGGTATGCATCTAAAAACTTTCTGAATTTCAATTCGAGATGCCGTCCGAAAGTAGTGTATGCGGTATGCAACTGTCGATTACGTCCGACTGAGCGGCTGCCTTGGCAACATTCGGCTTTCTGGCTTTCTGCTTAGCTTTCTGTTTCCCTTTTTTGCCTTTTGCTTTTTACACTGGCTTTGGCGTTCGCTGTTGTTGCAAGGATTTTATTTTATTACCTTGACGCGCCTTCTGTTGACTTATTATGCTGATATGATTAAGTGCTGCTCTCTAGAGAGACTCTCTTCCTCCCTCTCTATTTCTGTTTCTCGCTGTCTCGCTCGCTCGATTTGACTTGGGTTCGTCTATAAAAAATTTGCCTTTGTTTGACTTTTGCCGCTTGATTGATGCTTTGGCCGCTGAGGCGTGACGTCATGCACATTTATCGTTATCGTTATTGTTATCGAGCAGCCAGCTGTGCCTATTTTATATATGTACGTATTATATATATTTTAGTTATTAAATTTCGATTTTGATTTCATTGAATTTAATTTGCCATCATCCCACCTCAGCGAGTGAAAGTTTTCTAAGGCAACTGCGGATAGCACTTAAAAATTTTTACCCCCAACGTGCACAATTGATTGAAATTAGATGAGCTTTTCATAATACAAGACTTAAGTCCTTCTCAGTTCTATGTGTGTATGTGTGTGTGTGTGTGTGTCCTTGTGCGTGTGCGTGTTTTTCCATTAAGTCACCCAGAGTCACCTGCCACGTCTCCCATGCGACAAGACGCTTTTCTGCAGCGTCTGCAGGCGTTTCGTCTACTTCTGTGTGCACTGAAAACAATTTATTTAAATAACGCACGTTTTGGACTCAATTTAAAGGCGTCATTTGCTTGATTTAAACCTTATCAAAGCTTGTAAATAAAACAAGAAAGAATGACATTTTTTTAATAAGATTTTTTTTAATAAATAATAAACAATTCTAATGAATTCTCATTGATTACTAAAATATTTAATATTGTTTTTAACTGAGTTTTATTTTAATTATTATTATTAAATGAGCTATTAAAGCTGAGGCGAATTTTTTTTTTAAATAAAAAGATACAAATAATTTAAATTTCTTGCATATTGTTGGAATAATCTTTATTAATATTCATAATTATATCTACACTTAAATTTTACATTTAGAATATACCGGCTTATTTAAAAAATTGTGTTTCCAAAATTTGTATATTTTTGTTGTTCACTTACTTGTGGTATTAAATACACATTTCTCACAGTGTACACGCTCAGCAGCTGGGAGCAACGGCCCTGTATGCCAACACGAGGGGAATGTTGGGGAACTGGGTTGTGGGTAGATTGTGAGGACAACGCTAATATCCTTCAAGTTGCCGCTGACTTTGTGCCAAATTGGTTATTAAAAGAGTCAACTAGCTAGAAAGCTTCAAGCTTCAAGCTTCCAACTCAAGCTGCTGCTCTCGCTGGCATACAAATAAATTGAGAGGCGCAGGCAGAACTTTAATATGCCAAGAAGCTGGTATACCACAGAGCTCTATCCAAAATTCCCTTTCTCCTTTTGACGGTGGCCTGCCTAGCCATAATCACACTAAAAAATGCAAAAACTTCAAGAGGCGCACTATCAAAAATGCCTGGCAAAACTACGTGCTCAACTTTTGAGCCATATCAAGTACACTGAGAGAAAATTTGAATCCGTATTTCAATTAATCTAAATTCATGCACGATTTTATACCGATTTCTACTTGATTTCTAGAACAAAATAAGATTCACATAATTGCTTTATTTTGTAGAGCGAATCATTCTTTATTTTTCCAAGTGTATTTTCTTCTTTCCATTTCTCTCTCTCTCTCTCTCTCTTTCTCTAGTTGCTTTATTATTGCCCTGCCTAGGTAGAGTTGACTCTCAATTAGCTACAAGTTTTCGTCTCACCAAAAGTACTGTACACATACTTACAGACGTGCTCAATGTTATCTCTATACACGCATCCTTCCTTCCTTCCTTCCGTCCTTCCGTCCTTTTATCCTGTGTTCCGTTGCGCCGTCCTTCCTTACTTCCTTGCTCGCTTTTTGACTAATTTTTTTTAAGTAGTTTGGCAAATAGTTTTAGTTTCGGTAAGACATTAAGTTTACCTCAAAATTACATTTTAAACTGTTTTAATTCGAGTTCCATTTTCTTTATTTTTAATTTACCTTTTCCCTAGTTTCATGCATTAACATGAGAATTCTCGTTACAAGAACGCACTTTTATGTGGCGCCATCCACGATTGCTAAAAATATACCAAATGCTGCAAAGCTTAAGGAAACATTTCAACTTGTTTAAATACAAAATAATTTATAATATAATTTAAATAAAACTGAAAAAAGTAATACAAATACACAAAAAAAAAGTTTTATTTCATTTTATTTTCTTTCATATAGCAATTTAGATAAACTTGAATCTAGACATTTTACGAACTAAGTTTTTGAATTAGTTTGGCATCGAGGCAGGTTGTGGAATAATATCTAGGAAAAATCTGTTTGAAGTATGCCAATTTACCAACAATACCTTCATATTAGGAGATTTAAAAAATTTGACCAATTAGCATAATTTGTCGTAATTAGCGTGGATTTGTTCCACTGTGATTGCATCGCTAAACTTATGCTGCTTTTTGCTCTTAAGCTTTTGACAGAGTCAACTATATGTGGAGCCCCTTATCTCCCACTCTCCCTCCCTCTATCACCCTCTCCCTCACTCTCTATCTGCCCCTCTTTCTCACTCAATTTGCTGGGTTGTGCTATCTCTTTCGGTGCGTTCTCGTTCATTATTTCGCACTAATTAACGTTTTGCGACAAAAGGTGCGCTTTATGCTCCCATTTTTCGCTCTTCTTTTCTTCTGTTGCTGTGGATTTCCCCGTTCTCATGCCGTCCCTCTTGCACACTCTATTGCTGCCTCGCTCTACGCCGGGGACCCTTGTGCGGGGCGCGTTAATTGCTGTTTATGAGCGGGTTGGCCCAGTAATTAAACAACTTCAGCGCAAATAGTACGACGAGCACAAGAAGTGCCATTTGAGAGCAATTGCATTTAGCTACCTAAAAAAAACAAAACTAGCATGCGAGTGCTGCAGATGTTGAGCTATATGCATATTATATGATAGCCATAGTTACAGAGATTACACCGAGAGAAAACATCAAGCATTTCAATCTTCAATTCATGCATATGGAGCTTGATATCGAAAATGGTAGCGTTGAAAAGACAGAGCTTAAAACAAGTTTGCAATCATTCAAGAGTCGAATTTATGCGAATTTAAAAACGATATATATCTTTCTTTTCAGTGTATCTCTTTTGAATATGTTTATAGCTGAATGAGGAGTTCTACTTTTTAATTTCGGATAGGTCGGACTCTTTGCAATCTAGATCTTCCTTTTTTTTTTGTTTTCATTATTACTTTTGTATCTCCAGCTCATTGAGCAAGTATAAAATTGTATATTATTGCAGATCTAAAACTAGATGTTCTAGATATTCAACAATAATTAAATTATAGAAATATAGACGAACTTCCTTGATACTGAAAACTTAGCTCCAGTTCAATTTTTTTAATGTCTTCAGAGTAACTAGATGCGTAGGAAATATAGAAATATAAAATGTAGCGAGTAAGCAATGTAACGAGTAAGTTGTCCTAAAAATCGAGTTAAGGTTTTGAAACGGATTCGCTTCGTTTCAACCGATTAGTTGAGCTCCTAAGAAATATGGAGTGAGATTAAGGGAAAATAACTGACATTCTTTATACCTAATTAATATATGGAATGTCTTCGAATATACTTAGATCGAATTAATTACGACTTTCGCTAAACTATCAATAATTATTCCCGTTGCAAAAAGTGCCAGTGTGTTAAAAAAACCATATAATTTATATAAAAAACAGCTTCGTTATACAGAATGAAAGTGTATAGCAAAAAGAAATCGAATAAATTAGCATAGGATGTTGTTCGTGTTATTGGTTGTTGTGTGATCCATGGCGCAGACGGATTGATATTTACGCATCCTTGGCGGGATTCCGTTCGATGTAATAGGGCGCACTATTCTTCTCCTTGCACTTGTACTTGAGCAGGCAGCACTCCGGATAGGGTTTCGAGTGATGGATGCGTTCACCTTGATTGCATTTGTCGATGCGCAATTTACCGCAACTGCCAGAACAGAGGAGCGTAAAAAAGTCAGGGTAAATGAACTTGATATGTTGAAAGTTACCTTACGATTTAAAGTTTTTTATCCCCCCAGCCCCCTCCCCCCCTTCTATTCAACCAATGCTTTTTATTGGGATTTTATAAAATTGCTTGCTTTGAGTCGTTGTCAGTGAGCTGAGTTCGCAAGAGTCTGTGCTAAATTGTATTTGAAAGAGAGTACATTTATATAAATTGTATTCCGTCAGTCTGTGAGTCAGTCAGGACAAACAGTTGTATATACATATATCATACATGAATACATAATACAAAATATCAGCTTGACTAAAACTGTTAAAAGAAGTATTATTTCATTTACAACTAATAATTTAATTCGGTCTTGAAAATCAATTGGCAAATCGTCAGCACAAAATGTAAATAAATATTTAGGAATATCTACTAAACTTAAGCTTGATTAGAATGAGTTGACGGTTAAGTGCACTTAAATTTTTTGAAAAGTTTTAATCTGCAAAATAGTGCTGCAAATCATTCGGTAGTGGGTACATTGATGGTTTTCAACTTTGATGTTTCCAAACCTCGATGTTAAAAAAAACATAGATTTATTATTATAACATCGAACAAGCATTTGGTCGAAAAATGTGGATTTTAGGGCTAAAAATGTTTATTACATCTTAAACAAAAAAATTAATTTTCTTTGAACTTTAAAGGCGCATAACTTTGCCGAAACTCAACCGATTGTTAAGCGGTGTGGTTTTTTCTTAATCATTTATTCATTCATACAATTTTAATTATTTATTAAAAAAAATATATATAGAAAATTTTTGGAAAAAAAATTTTGGGTGAAAATCGTAAGAATTGAAAAATTATGCAGATAAAAATCAAGCATGAGAGCATTTGGTAAAAAAATGGGAATTTTAGGGCTAATATTAGGAATTTTTAAGAAAATTAATCAACAGTTTGGTAAACAATTCAACAAAAATTATGTAACTGTTGAATAAAGAAATTAATATTTAACAATAGAGAGTTAGATTTAGAAAATCGTTTGGTCTTAACATTTAGTTTGTATGCCATGCCTTACCTACAGAAAAAAGTCTATATTTTATATATGGCTCATAGTTTACTTTCACTGTCGGTTGCCTCCTACTGTAGGCTTTCCAAGCTGCATTCAGTGCGGCTTAAAAGATACAAATGCAGCATGTGCAGTTTATAAACTAAATGAGCAAACGAGCTAAGAGTTGAGCCAAGTCTCAAGTAGTGACTTAATTCAGTAGGAGGTGGGAGGGAGGGGGTAAATGTGCTCCGGCCAGTGTTGACTAACGAGCGTGCGTATATATTTCGCTTTCATTCGAGTACTCTAAAGTACTTCGACCTATTTCGTTGTGTTAGACTTGACCTACAAATTACAGTAATTACTTTTTTGCGCAACTTCAGAGGGAGCAGAAGACGAAACAGACGAAGTGGAAGGGAAAGGGAAAGAAACTACGCATAAAGCGCAACTCAGCATCGTTGGGCTTAGTTTATTTTCATTTTTAGTTTTTTTTTTCGTTTTTTTGTCGACTTGTTATCAGTGCAAAACAAATTTCGTTTTATACAGCGACAGACGTCCCTGGCCAGACTCACCCCTCGATAAGTATGGATCCATCCTCGTTGCACGTGAGACGCTGACAGGGCGGAATGCCGTTATTAACGCCAGCTTTCAGCTCGTCCCCCCGATAGATGCACTTGCCGGGATTCGCTGAGAGGGGGGTCCGAAAAAGACGGTCGACAGTTAGGGGATTCCGTAAGTGCAAAATAAACCTTACCTGGATCGGCGGGTATCTGGGCCCTGTAGGCGCTCACCTCCGACAGCTGAAGCAATTGCAGCATCAGTATCAGCCCAAAGATCAATACGCCGTAACCAAAGCGACGTGAAACCGTAAAATGCGAATGCGTCAAACGCCTCCGAGACGACATTGTGAACGCGTGCGAGTTCGTATTGCGAATGACACGAAGAGCGGCGAGTGAACGCTCGCCCACCACAGCTCTCGCTGGTTATCGTTATCGATCATTGAGCCAACAGCCACGGAATCGTCATCGTCATCGGCATCGTCATCGATTATCGACAGCTGCCAGTCTCAATTGTTGTTGTTGTTGTTGTTGTTGTTCTGGCTGTCCCTCAGCAATTTGTTTGTTTGCGTTTTTTTTCTTGCCTTAGGCATACCCTTTATAGCTTTTGCAACGGGGTTTACTCAGCCTAAAACCGAAATTTTTACTAGTAAATAGATTTGAAAGTTTAAAGTTTGTTATTTAATCATGCAATTGAGCAATATAGTGTTAACATTTCAAGTGATCAATGTCTCGATCTAGAATATTTTGAATTTAAATAACTTATAGAATTTTCAAAATAGGCTTTATTTCAATTCAGTAAATTAATTTTGACAAATTTTGAATACTAACGAACTTTGTGCGTATAAACGATGTCCTTCTTCCGCAGCTTCATTTGAATTCTTCAAAGTGTGTTTGGTTTTTGAAGAAATATATATTTGAAATATTTCAATCTGAATCTTAAAAAATTAAAAAACTTTCTTAATATATCGAGAATTTTAATACAATCATTATTTAGCAATTTATTTATTTATTTTGAAAGCCAAAACGATTGTTATCGATTTGCTGTTTGCCAGAGGTGACACCGTTTAAATGAATTGAAATTTATTTCGCAGCAAAGGGTATTTCTGTGTCCATCAATGCGAAACTTTCGAAGCCGACTTGTTTGTTTTCTATATAATTTGTGTGTTTCGTGTTGTGCGTGTGTTGGTTTGTTGTTGTGTTGATTGTTATGTATTACTATTTAATTGAAGATGCGCTGTCGGCATCGTTTCAGCGAGTTCGGCTCGGGTCAGCGAGTTTATCAAGGCATCGAGTCGTCGCTGAAGCTCCAGTTCTGGGCCTGGGACTGGCTTTAGCTCTAGATATGCCTCCGAGATTGGGTTTATGCTTGGATGTGGGTTACGCCCAATGTTCGGCATTGTCGCTTCGCCTTGTCTGTGTCATCATTAAAAAATAAATAAATAAAAAACAAAAAAAAAAACAAATAAACCGCTTTATTGCTGCGAATTGTTTATTATTTTTATTTATTTTTTCCCTTTTTTGTGTTTGTTTGCACAATTAAGCTCAATAGTTCTACTTGCGTGGAATCTGTGTCGTCATCGAAAAGTCTAGAAAATACAAAAAAACGAATTAAGGCTAAGTTTTTAGCATAAAGCTCAAAATTTTTGATTTTCAGACCTTCAATATCGATGTCTGTTTTTCTCTGCGAGTTTGAAAGCTAGCGACATAAAATTTTGCTTTTGTAAGCTAACGTTTATTCTACATTTTGATTGTCATACATCCTAAAAAAAAAAATTAAAACTGTATAATCAGCATAATTTTGGAGCATACAAATGTAATATTTGCTATATCTAAGAAATTTTATTATAACGAATCTGTACTTAAAATCTGCTTACAATTGATTAATAAATACAAAAGTAATGAAATAAACAAATTTTATTTCATGGACATATATCATTTATCCTATTACTTATATATGCAATTTTGGAAACATACAAATACCAAACTATCGGCAGCTCTACGATAGCTGCAGTTGCACATCGCTAGCTGAAAGCTAGAACTGCAGCTAGATTTGCTCAAGTGTTTGCATTGCTTTGGCTATTAAATTTTTAATCAAGTTAAAGTGTTGCCAAACACTTGATTCTGCTAGACAGTCAACTGCTGGGATTTATGTAGAAATGGCGAATGTTCTGGGGGCGTTGGGCATGGCAGTGTGGCATCTGGAGAGGGGGTGGGGAGGGGGAAGACTGTTCGTGTCGTGTGGTTAGCTTAAGCCAAGGCACAAGGCATACGAAACATGCGTTTTGCCTTTGTCGCAGCGCAGAAGTTTTTGCTGCTTTCATGTTAGTTATGCATTCATTCATTCATATATTCATACAATCATTCATATATTCATTCAGCGACATTCATTTCGTTTCATTGCATTGCGTTTGACATATCGTACTAAAACCGCTTTATCTGTGTTGCAAAGTTCGCTTTTTTCCCGTTAACAGGGTTAATAAGTTTGTACAGAATAAGGCATGACAGACCCGATAAATTATATATATTCTTGATCAGGACGACGAGCTGAGTTGATCTAGAAATGTCAGTTTGGATTTACGCTAAGATCTTAACAGCTTTAAGAGCTATAGCAGCCATTTTTTGAAGGTTGGTAGGTGTATGCCGTACGCAAATCAATCAAAATGCTGGATGCCACGCCTTCTTTTCTTGCTGATCTGTAAAAACTGAATAACAAGCGTAGTATCGATTAAAAAAATTGCGAATCAGAATATATATTCTCTCTATTAATATATAAGTATTTATCCATGCTCAAAAGCGCACTGAAATCGATTATTGAACACAGAAGATATTAAAGAAACAATATGGAATGGGGTAATAAAATACAATATAAAGTGTATATAGATTGCATTTGAAATATTAAAAATGACTATTTTTGGTCATGGTTTTTTTTTTCTAATTTTGTATAGCTTTATGTTTGTGCCCTTATGTCAAAAACAGATATTTTTTTTAGAATAAATGTGGCAACACTGTTCTTAAACCACAAACTGCTCCCTAGAGGCTGTCTTGCACTTTATCTATCTTCACTCTGTGTTCCTCTCTTGCTGCCATGTTCTTTATACTCCTCGTTCTCTTTTTATTTCCTTTTTTCTTTTTGGCAAGTCTTGGTTTCTTTTGCTCTTGTTTCCTTTTGCTCCCTCCGTTTGCTGCAAATTAAATGCAAATAAATTGTCAACTGCAGTTAAATAAATTTTTAATTTATTACACTTTGACTAGCACGCCGGAGATGTCAACGTGGCTGTCTACGTTGAATCTGAATCTGCAGCTAAATCAGTAACTCCGACTCCATCCATGAATGAGTTTAAATGAATATGCATCCCAGTGAACTCGTGTCTATGAGTATAACTCGCTTTCCAATCGTATTACACTTCTGTCAAGTTTGGTTAAATAGATTTATTCATTTATTATCTAACTAAATATCGACTACGACCAGTCGATAGAGATAATTGAAATACAAATTAAAATTAGGCATATAAATAGCTTAAAAAATTAAATTAAAATAAATTTAAAGTAAGTTCCAATTGGGATTCAGGTTTGAAAATTATGAATAGTTTATATATTGAATATTTAAAAAGTGAATTGTATCGATATTGGCATCAAACAATATACATATTTGACAAATTCATCGATTTATTTTACTTTAATCGGATAAATTAAATCTATATAAAAAATTACAGGAATATGTTTTGATAAGCACAAACATAAAATAAATCGGTTGGCAACTAATCGATTACCGTTTCGATTCATCAAATCCCATTTTTCAATATAAATAAATTCCAATATGATCATTATTTTAAATTTAAAATAAGACATATACGATTCTGGACCACTGTGTTTTATGGTATGTATATAAATGAACAATTTAAAATCTATTAAGATACTCTCCTTGCTTGGACGTACTTAACTTGCTTTTCACTTAGTACGTAAAATAATATTATCAATTACAAGCAGCTCGGCCATAACTGCAAGCAGCCGGAAGGCAAGGGGACGAGAACCGGGGAGGGGGACGAAGCTCCGACACTCACGATGGGAGGCAAAGGTAAAAAGTATTGTGTGCATTGTGAGCATATGGCAGAGGCAAGCAGAGAAGGCAAAGGGAATGAAAACATTATTAAGAATGCATTGAATTTCTCTTTATTTCATAATCATTGTGTGGCAAAAGGCAACAACAATGTGTGCAGCAATAACAATAACAATTACAATAACAATAACAATAACTGAGTGAACGCATACTGTCTATACATACGCACATATCTGAGGTCTGTCTGAGTCTATAGGTATATGTATAATCTGCCAGAAATCCACTTACAACTGCACATACATTTCTTGTTGCTGCAATGAAGTTGCAGATGCATATGGAGATTTAAATATATACATATATATATATAATACCATTATATACATTTAAAGAAATTGTAGTAAATTTTAAATTTTTTAAAAAAGTTGTAGAAGTTAAAAAATATAATGGTATTTTTTTGGAAAAATTTTGTCCGATTTTGTTGAACTTTGAAAGCGCATAACTTTAGCAAAACTTTTTTATTTTCTTCATCAATTGAGTTAGCAATTAAAATTTATGGAACAAGTCGAAGAAAAATAGATTTAAAATGTTTGTAAAAATTGCAATCCCTTTCCCTTAAAATATACGCAATTTTCGGAAAAATAATTATTTATTTTAAATTTATAAGTATTGATGCCTAAACGAATTGTAATGCAAAATAATGCCAAAAGATGCAAACATGTAAGCATTCTGTCCAAAAATATAGATGTAGGGCCATGGAATTATCTCTCCTTAAGTGGTTGCTGTGAGGTTTCTGAGCGAGTTTTTGCCCAAATGTATGCTCTGTTTAAATTTCATCAGGTTGTAGGTCCCCAATAGATCAGGCATGAAGTTTTCCAACCTTGATTTCTTTTATGTCGTTTTCGCATACGTAGTCGAAAAAATTAGTTTTTATGGAAATTTTTAAAATATTTAATTTAAGCACTATATTTTTCTAGTTTTAAATATGAATTTAAATGCTGTGTGGAAGAAATGTATGCCTTGCCACACGATACAGAAAGCTGCTCGCAGGGGACATAATTACTGCGGTGCATGAAGGCATCGGGTCCCACTGGGTCAAATGCTACACTAACTACGCATACACTTACAAATGTACATATCTCAGAGTGTGTGCGTGTGTGTGCGTGTGTGTGCGTGTGTGTGCGAGTGTGTGTGTGTGTGTAGGTGAGGCTGCCAGGGCATAAATGAAAGAAAAACAAGCGGCGGCAACAACTAAGAGCGCACGATAAATATAAATTGCATTGTGCAATAATCTTCAAAGTGCAACAAAGTAAAAACAACAACGACACGAACGATAACAACGACAACAAGAAGCTGCCGCAGAGCGAGATAGACATAAAGTCAGACACAGAGAAAGAGACAGAGACAGAGAGAGAGAGAGAGAGAGAGAGCGAGAGAGGGAGAAAACTACAGTACAATGAGAATCTGAAGCTTGTGCATAAAGCCATATAAAAAAAAAATAAAAAAAAAATAAGACGATGCCAGGCAACCAGAGAGGAAGTTGCAACAACAACAATGAGAGCATCATCAGGATGCAACCGCACAAAATAAACGTAACAGGCACGTCTCCCAATGGGACGCAGGCGCCCAATACCAGGGCTCCCGGCTACAGGCTGTGGGATTCAGGTTGCAGCCCTCAGCGCTCAGCTCTTGCCCTTGCCACATGCCACCGAGTAGGTGCAACACAAAGCTGCCTTGATGAGTCAAAGGCAAGTGCCAGGGGTGCAGCGCAAGGGGATTACTAAAATGATATATACAAAAATAATCTATAGATTTTAATTTACTAAATTCAATTTAACATAACCTCAATTTAAATAAGGTAACTCTCATTGAATTCTTTTTATATGCAATGTAATAAATAATATACCGCTTTCTAAAAGATCTATTGAAGTATCTACACTAAACGTTACTACTATTTAAACTTTAAATCTTAGAGTAGAACTGCAAACAATTAATGGTTAACATTGAATGCGCATAGCTCCCGAGATCCCCTCTTGAGCTGACGCCACTGGGCACGAGCGCAGAAAGAGAGGGATAAGAGCGAGATAGCTGATGTATCTTTTGTATTTACTTCAGTGCCACATGCAACATGCGGCGACAGCGTTATGGGCAAGGATAACCTCAGGAACAGGAAGAGGAAGAGGAAGAGCCGAAGGAGATAGAGATAGCAGATGCAGGCGTAGGAGCAGGAGAGGATGCCCATAAAGAGAAAGAAGAAGCAGCAGCAGCAGCAGCAGCTTGGCTATCAAAAGTGTTGCTTATTAAAATAAAATTTATTGCTTGTTTGCTGATAAAAATGAAGACCGGTAAAGCCAAGAAGTAACCTGCCAAGTGCGCCGCCAGGGGGCGCCAGTGTGCATGTGGCTGTGGAGCATGTAAAAGTGTTAAAACGATAAGCGGCGATGGCGCAAAACATAAAGTATATTGCTGCAACAGGAAATGCAATGTCATAAAGCCATAAAGCGCACAGAGCGAGACAAAGCAAGCAGGAAAGCACAAAACAAAACAAAAACACAGAAAAAAGAATGCAACAAAATGGCACTAAAAGCGAATCTAAGGACTCAAGTGCTAAAGAACTGCACTTAGAGCGAACTAGACAAAAGCCAAAATGCAATTAAAGCCAGGCAAAGCAGCAACATGGCTTAATGAGCTCAAACAAAATGCTCCAAGGAAATCTCTCTCTCTATCTATCTCTGTCCCTTTTACTAGCCATCTCGCTCTATCAGGGACATAAAGCATACAGTTATAGCCCAGACCGTCCTCAGTCCACTTGGACATGCCTCGCTGCCCACTTGACGATGCCACTCACAGCCTTCAACTGGCAACTGTCGCCGAGTGTCTCAAGTGTGACCAGGTTATTTGCTGCAACTCGTGCCTGGTACACTCTAGCTCTAGCTCAAGATTATAGCTACTACCTCCAAGCAACTACACTTGGCGACAGATATCGATGGAATATCGACGGCATATCAATCGGGTTTATCAATTATATCGAGTATTATCAATTTAGGATTTTCGAATGTTTACAAAATTATATATATTACATTATGCTCTAGCTCAAAATTGGAGCAACTTCCCCAAAGTCTCAGATATCGCTGGAATATTCGTGGTATTTTCATTTAGTTGATTTTAGGGTTTTCGAATATTTATAAGTGCATGGATGATATTTTCTGTTTTCAAATATTTTAAAAGGAGCTTGCACAATTCGGTCAACCGAATTTTTGTAAGCGGTCTCACTTCAAAAATAAGAGAATTACTTAAAAAAATTAAAATAAAATGGATAACAAAAAATTTGTCATTATTTGTGCCATTATCCCAATCATTGTCATTATCTTCATACATAAAAGTTTATGGAAAGATGACAAATTTACATTTTCAAATAGATTTAGGAGCTTATGGAATTATATACTACATACTACCTTCAATAATTCACTGATTTATAATATTTATTATATTTAATAAGGTGTTTGAATCTCTTGATTTTATCTAATTCTCATATTTCGTATATTATAGGGTATGCAAAATGGAAGTATATAAAAAATGGCTTTCTTCTTTCTTTTGGAAACTGTCAAGTGCTTTGTCTAGACGACGGTTCCGATCAATTCCCAAAAACCCAAAGGGCGAAAAAGGCGAAAACACAATTGGCAATCAGAGTTTGGCTGCAATGAGCCTATAATTTGCGTTAATAAATCTCAGATGTGTATTCTGTTTGTGTTTGTGTTAGTGCTTGTGTCTGTGTATTCTGTATTAGTAGTTGTTATAGCCCATTTCGCTGAGCAGCGTGTTGGCATCCGAGGAGGAGGAGGAGGAGCCGGCGGAGTCCTGCATGTTGCGCAGCATGCGATGACGGAAGTGCATTGTCCTGAGGCGTTGCATGCGTCGCTTCAGATTGCAGTAGACGGGGCAGCAGTCGGGGAAGGGCTTGTACATCAGTTCCTCCTCATCGCCCTGTTCGCACTGCTCCGGCAGGATGTCCAGGCAGCTGGTGGGGGGCAAGAAAAGGGAATAGAATTGCAGCATTAGCTAAAATGTTCATCGAAATTCCCACTCGCATGCAAGTGTCTGTTTTGGTAGCATGCAAGTGCAGTGTGTGTTGCATGCGACTAAATTTGAGATTGGTTTGGCACTACTCGTTGGGTCTAGACATTTTTTCCACTACGAAAATAGACCTGGATCTCGGCACTATTTGGTTGTTCTCGCAGAACAGATTCGAGCAGAGACTGAGCAGAACCAAGCGACGTGGCAGGAACTTCGACTGTTCCCACATGCAACGTCGATAGGTGCCTGAAAAGAATCGGAATCAGGGTTAAAGTTCAAATAAAATGCCAAATTTTAGGCCACTTACGTAGCACGCTGTTATCATCCTCGCTGGAATCATCACGCGAGTTATAGCCACGCTGCAGCTGATAATGCTTCATATGAAATTGGCCAAATCCCACACAGCTGCCACTTAGCCAAATCAGGCACAGGCAAAGGCTCAGGCTTAAGCCCAACATTAGGCGTTGCATCGTTATAGTATTTAGTAAATAGTATATAGTATATGTATGTATCTATATCTATATCTATATATATGTATGTCTGTGTCCGATTTCGTTTACTCGGTATTCCGTTTGAGGCGACTGATGTGTGGCAACTACGCGCTTAACTCACACCCAAACGGGTTTCACTAAAAAAATATTACGTATACGCAATGTATGCCTATAATCCGTACACTCAGCAAAAAAGCTCAAATAAAATTCAACTACACCTAAACTAGATTTTTAAGCTTTTGGTGCTAATAAAATTATATTGCATTTTGTTATAAAATTCTTAAATTTACAACATATTAAACTAACAGTTTGAAAAATTACCATTAAAAGTATGAAAATGGTATAAATTTAGCTTGAATTCAGATAAGGCCTCAAATCAAAATTTGTTGTACTGGAACAACTGTATTTATTTTCTAGCTTCTATCTAGGATATTGTTAGTTTTTCTCTGAGTGTATCTGTGCATCTGCTTGTGTGTGTTTGTGTGCACTTAAATTGCCTGCGGCACTTGATTAAATCAACAACCATAACAAAAACCTTTTGCATATGCAAAAAAAAAATAAAAAACAGAAAATTGTTGTTTGCGCTTTACATGCGCCCAAAATGATTAATACCCCGGTTCGAGTACTCACGAGTGTATATGAATACATTCGCATATTCGCCTGTATGTCACTCATATCATAGACCCACAAATTGTGTGCACAAACAACAGTTTGTCATAATTGCCGCAACTATACCTCATAATGTCAAGTGCAACTTTTGACACACAAAAATTTGAACACGAGCAGCAGGCTGCAGTCGGGACTGCTTTCACAAAAACCATCAACAATCTTCATTTCAAGTCAATAATTTACATTTACAATTATTTAATTTACATTTTAATCATAAACGTTAGTGGGTTAAATATTTTATATAAAAATCTTGTACTTCAATATTTAGATATATCTAGATAGATTTATATCTTTGTTCACTATTATTGAATATATACGTTACTTTACAATAAATTGGTAATACTAAATTTTAACTGGTAATATTTTAATCATCGCTGCACAAATATATTGATATCCTTCAGCTTAGTATCCATCTGTAAATAGTCCAAGTTCAGGCTTTTTAGATTCATTCAGCTCAATCACAGGTCCAGACCCATCTACAGGTCGGTGAGTTCGTGGTTGTTGATGTCCATGTCCAAGTGCCAGTGCTGTCCGTTTGAGCCGTTGGCGGTACTGTATCATTTCTATTAGGCCTGCCGATAATTGTAGTCAACATGCTCGATTTCTCCTCTAAGTTCTCGGTTGACATCTCTCTTTTATCGTCTTGATGGTCAGAAGTTCCACTTACTGGATTGGACGTCGTTGAATTCTCGGAAGTAGTGTATTCATACGAAAAAGTTTTATCAGTGAATGTCGTTGATTTTATGGATGTACTTTCTGTTTTCTTCAATGAATTTATTGAACTAGTTTCCGGCGAAATCGTTGAATCTGTATTTGTTGTAATTTCTATCGTTGTACCTAATTCTCTTAAAGTCGTATACGAAGATTTTGAAGCAACAATAGAATCCTCAGTCGAATTACCCCATGTTGAAGAAGTACTTTGTGTTGGAAAACCTGAGGCTTTTTCTGTTAAATTCGTAGATGATCTATCGACCGTTGTCGAAATTGACTCTGTAGTAGAACCTGATGTTGACTCTCCCAAAGTGGTTGATTTAGAATAACTACTTATATCAGAAACAGCAGTACCACCCGAGGATGAAACAGTGGTATCTGTCGTAGAACCTGTTGTTGATTCTCTTAGAGTGGTAGGCAAAGATTTTATTGGAGAAGTTGTATATGAAAGTGTATACTCAGTGGAACTACCCGACGTTAAAAAAGTATTTTCAGTGGTAGAGCCTAATGTGGATTCTCCTAAACTAGTAGGCAAATTTTTTGTTGAATAAGTTGTATCTGAAACTGGTACCTCCTTAGTGGAGCTACCCGAGTTTGAGAGTGATGTCGATTTTCCTAAAGTGCTAGGCAAAGATTTCGAAGAACTAGTTATATCTGAAAGAGTAGAATAGTCAGCAGTACTGTCCGAAGGTGAGACAGTGCTTTCTGTTGTATCTGAAATTGTTAACTCTTCAGTGGAACTGCCCGACGTTAAAGAAGTGGATTTTGTATTAGAATCTGATGTGGATTCTCTTAATGTGGTAGGCAAAGATTCTGACGAAGAAGTTGTGTCTGAAACTGTAAACTCCTCAGTTGAACTACTCGACGTTGAAGAAGTGGCTTCTGTTGAAGAACTTGATGTGTGGTCTCCTAAAGTAGTAGACAAAGATTTCGATGTAGAAGTTGTATCTGAAACTGTAAACTCCTCAGTGGAACTTCCTGAAATTGAAGAAGTGGTTTCTGTCGTAGAACCTGATGTGGATACTCCAAAAGTAGTTGAAAAAGATTTTGGTGAAGAAGTTGTATCTGAAACTGTAAACTCCTCAGTGGAACTACCCGACGATAAGGAAGTGGCTTCTGTCGTAGAACCTGATGTGGATTCTCCTGAAGATTTGGGAGAGCTAGTTATATCTGAAAGAGTGGAATAGTCAGTTCTACATAAAGGTGAGACTGTTGTTTCTGTCGTAGAGCCTGATGTGGATTTTCCCAAAGTAGTTGGCAAAGACTTTGATGAAGAAGTTGTATCTGAAACTGTAAATTCCTCAGTGGAACTACCCGACGTTGGAGAAATAGTTTCTGTCGTAGAACTTGATGTGGGTTGTCCTAAAGTGGTAGGCGAAGATTTTAATGAAGAAGTTGTATCTAAAACTGTAAACTCCCCAGTAGAACTACCCGACGTTGAAGAAGAGGCTTCTGTCGAAGAGCCTGATGTGGATTCTCCTAAAGTAGTTGGAAAAGATTTCGATGTAGAAGTTGTATCTGAAACTGTAAACTCCTCAGTGGAACTACCTAAAGTTGAAGAAGTGGTTTCTATCGTAGAACCTGATGTGGATACTCCCAAAGTAGTTGGTAAAAATTTTGCTGAAGAAGTTGTATCTGAAACTGTAAACTCCTCAGTTGAAATACCCGATAAAGAAGAAGTGGTTTTTGTCGTAGAATCTGATGTGAATTTTCCTAAAGTGGTAGGCAAAGATTTGGGAGAGCTAGTTATATCTGAAAGAGTGGAATGGTCAGCAGTACTACCCAAAGGTAAGACTGTTGATTCTGTCGTAAAGCCTGATGTGGATACTCCCAAAGTAGCTGGAGAATATTTTGATGAAGAAGTTGTATATAAAACTGTAAACTCCTCAGTTGAACTACCCGATATAGAAGAAGTGGTTTTTGTCGTAGAATCTGATGTGGATTTTCCTAAAGTGGTAGGCAAAGATTTGGGAGAACTAGTTACATCTGAAAGAGTGGAATGATCAGCAGTACTACCTAAAGGTGAGACTGTTGTTTCTGTCGTAGAGCCTGATGTGGATACTCCCAAAGTAGATGGAAAATATTTTGATGAAGAAGTTGTATATAAAACTGTAAACTCTTCAGTGGAACTACCCGATATAGAAGTGGTTTTTGTGGTAGAACTTGTTGTTTCCGTTTCGGTTTGATGTGAACTAGTTTTCGTTGATCCAATTAATTTATCTGTTGTTCTAGAGCTCCAAGAAGAAGATGTATATTCCGTTGAAGATGTGGGAGGACTAGTTTTAATTGATGTTGATAACGACGAAATCACAGTATCTGTTGAATACGGTGATGAGGCTGTCTTAGTTGTATTAGAGATGATGGACTCGGTTGTTTCAGTAGCACAGAGTTCACTTAATAAGGGCAAATCAGATTCGGGTTTGTTTTGTGGTGCAGTCGGCTGCTGGCTGGTTGTTGTCGAAGCGATTGGCTTCTGTCCCGTGGTCAGAGTTGTTGGTGGTTGAGATATTGATGAAGAATCATCAGGCTTATATGTTGATTTGGGTTGACCTTTTTCAAAGTCATGGCTTTTTGTTGTTTGAGAGGAGGTTACCGTGCTAGTAATAGTTGTTGTCGTAGTCTTGGATGCAGTCTGAGTCGTACGTGGTGGTCGAACAGTCGGTATGGATGTATTTGTACCTGAATCATATTCTCCTGGGGCACAGTAGAGATCGTTGCACTTGGGATGTTTATCCTTACCGGGCATTTGGTATTGACAGTTATCAAGTCTGCAGGTTAGACACCGAATTAGTCAACATATTAGCAGGTCTTATAGAAAGTTCAAAACTCACTTTATGACATGGAGGTCTGTGCATCTAAATTCACATAGGCTGAATCCAATTATTTTCTCGCAAAGCGGTGGACCCCTAACTGGACGCAGAATGGATTTGGGATAACTTTGCAATTAAACAAGCAAGTACTTACTTGCTGACTTGAATTTTTGACAGTAAATAGACCAAGGCCTGGACTTGGGCGCTGTTGTAGGATTCTCTGTTGATAGGAAAGTAAAATATTTGTAGCAAAATGCGATAGGGGTGAGAGATGCTCGACTCTAACGTTCTGTTGCAGCTCCAACGAGAGTCGCCACTAGAAGCACTAAAAGCAGCAACAGTTTGTAAATGGAAAGTAAAAGTTTCATTTCGTTCTCCAAAAAATCACACACAATAATAGAAAAAAAAGAAAACGAAGAAAAATAAATAATAATATCTAAAACTTTTGCGCAGAATTCAGAAATCCAGAAAGTTCGACTTCCACTTCCACTATGACTTCGACTTCGACTTCGACTTTCGACTTGTCAGTTGGCAGAGTTACTTATGGGACACCCAAGTGCATTGGCGTTTTATTTATACTTATATGGAGTATGAGTGCACTGTCAGAGAAGGGCAGGAGAGGGTTGCAACTGTCTGCA
This sequence comes from Hypselothyrea guttata, assembly GCA_035045125.1. NCBI lineage: Eukaryota > Metazoa > Arthropoda > Insecta > Diptera > Drosophilidae > Hypselothyrea > Hypselothyrea guttata. The sequence goes on from JAWNNJ010002010.1 coordinate 101,952, forward strand.
AAATCGTATAAATAATTTCTAGCAATTTCTTTCTTTCATTTTGCTCTGCCTCTCATCGCGAACATTTTTGAAGTACTCTTGGCACTAACAAAAATGATTACAAACTTTTGCAAATGACATCGTAAAAACTTAAATAAGTTTACAGCAACGGCAAGAACAACAAGTACGTCAGAAACTGCAATAAGTGAGTAAAATGCCACGATAAGTGCCATACGAATTCCATGCGTAATTGCATTCTGAATATTTATTTGCAGCATACGGGGGATTCACTTCTCCACCATGCCTACATTTCTACCAGAGACTTCCAAATAAACGCATTCCAAGCTAATCATAATCATTATTTATATAGCACAATGCTTACGCTATGCACACAATACTCATACGCCATGTTGTATCCCACATAAATGCGGGTTTGTTGTTGAATTTGTATCATACACCGACTGCAGAGCTTAACTGCTTAAATATAGATATATAAACAAAAATGAAATTGTTCAACATTTAACCACAATTTAGCTTTGTGGTTGAGCTTAAAAAGGGTTTTGTATACTACTGACAAGTGCTTAAAATTAGAATGTATGTATTTTCGATAACAACTTTTGCAGCAATTGTTCAAAAATGTTTAGCAGTAACATGTTTACTGACTGCTATAGATTAAGTTGTCATTGGAAACAATATTGTTAGTTTCAAAGCAATTATTTAAAGTGACGCATGAGACTGTTTCTCGGAATTTGGCACCATTTATCAGTATCCTTCCTGCCTATTTTAATTGAGCTTTACTTACGTTATTGGGTTTTTGTCTCAGTTAATTGACAAATGCAATGGAAATTGATTTACTAGAAAGCGTCTATAACACTTAAATCAAATTCAATATTGAAATGCCGAAAAAAATATAAAAACGAAAATTTCAGAGAATATACATTAATAAAAGCAGGAATAAATTGCTTTCATTTAGGGCAATCTTAAAATATAACTTATTCAATATTCTTTGTCTTAGCCAGAATGGGCGGAGCTGATCAGAACTCTTTGTACCCTATATTTAAAATATTTTGAATATAATTTAAAACCATTTTTAATAGGTACAGTTTAAAATATTTGATTATTATGCTCAATCATACATACAAAATTTTATTTTAAATCCAAAAAGTGAATATGCATTTAGCTAAAATGATGAATTTAATAGCTCCGGAGTTTAATTTTCTAGTTGATAGAACATTGTTAATCTCAAATAAGTTTGAGTAAAAACTACTTAAAACTACATCCAAGGCTTTTGAGTAGTTTACAATTTTCGATATAATTCTCACAAATTGCTTTTCAATTAGGTTGAATTTGCAGCTTTTAATATAACCTTTCCTCAATCAAAAAGTAAAATTACTTTTCCTTACGAATATTTTTTGCATATTGCAGATTGCTTGACCACAGCTTGGGGTTATAGTTTAAAGTAGTTTCATTTTGTTTGGCAATTTTAATAAAATAAAAAAAAAAAACTAAAAAAAACTGCAGATACAAAGAGTTTCGAATATTGTCTGCTTTAAGCCAAGGGATGCCTTGGCGTGCAGCAAACCCAAAGAGAGCGGGGAACCCCCGTTCCCGCTCTGCTACTGGGCCAATAGAACCTGTGCGATGTGCGCTGTACTGTACTTTATTGTATTGTCTGGTATTGTGCTGTCTTCTGTTTTGTGTTATATTTAGAGCACACTGTGCCTTCAACAAGCAGCGAGCAATTAAGTTTGCAAAAGTTAAAAGTTTTCGCAGCGACAACATTGTCTGGTGCGACCCTTTGTTTAAACGTGGCCATTATACCCTTTACCTGGCTCAGACCAACTTAAAGGCTATAAGTGCTCAAGTGCGCATATGCCGTTTGCTGTATAAGGCTCTAATATGAAACTTTGCCAAGTTCTGGCATTAGGTTTCTCTATGATACCGAGTAGCTGGGCTGCATAATCAGAGAATATCAACTGAAACCTATTTACTTTTAGAACTTTGGTTCTGGTTATCGTTGGTGGTAACAGTAACAATTTTTTACTCACTTTAGTTGTTGCTTTCGGTTGCAGTAAAATATATAATTTATAAGACAAAGTTTTTACATATTTGATAATTCATAAAAATTTAAAAAAAAAAACCGATGTTATTTATTGCATTTTATTTAGAATTATGTTATAACCTTATAAACTTTAAAGCCATTTTAATTTAATGTTTTTAACCTTCTAGTCAGGTTTGCCAAGAAAACGAAAAAAAGGTGTTTCTGTTTAATAACTTCCCAGTAAAAAACCACAGCAACCACAAATTTAATAAGAAACAATGAAGATATGCTCGATGTTAATGGGGGAAAAGTGGTTTGCGCATAGTTTTTCTTTGTGTATGAGGCAGTGAGGTAGTGCTTATTAAAATAAACACAAAATAGAGGTTCTTCTGTTGTCGGTTACGTCCGATTGTAAACATCCGCTGATCTGCCTTGTCATTACTGGTTTTCTTTTGTGTAGTCGGTAAGAAACTATCAGTGAACTTTCCATACAGGTGAACTGCAAGTCGAGCATAGACTTCTGCTGTTGTTGGTGCATTGTCAAGGTATCACAAGCCTCAGAGGTGGCATATTTGGTGGGTTTGGAGGGGGCAGGGAGCGGGGCCTCTGCCTACTATATCCGTGTCTTAAATTGTGGCCACGTTTTGCACGTGTTTGCTGCTGCCGTTGCTGAAGGCGTAAACTGTATTTTTATGACACTAAACAAACAATTAACTCGACGCGCAAGACAATGGACAGGACAAACGACAGAGACAACAAGGAGAAACAGACAGACAGAAGGATAGACAGACGGAGAGACAGAGCTACAGAGAGACTGAGAGATCTGGTTACTTCATTTATGGGTCTCATGTCAATTAGAATGCTAATTTTTATGCAAATTTTTGCGGATAGGATAGGTTTGTTGTTTAGGGTTGTCTATTATACAGTTTGCACGGCAGAGTTTCGTTAGGTTGTTTGTTATTCTGTTGTCTTCTGTCTGTTGCCTGTTGTCTGGTTTCTGTTTCTGTGTCTGGCGCTTTGTTTATTTGCCAGTTGTTCTTTATTATGAGCACAAGGCATTTGGCGGAAGTGAACTAAAGGCTCACCTAAAAGCGGAAATTGCCAGCGGGTTGGGCGCAAATTAATGAACATACTTTTGGCAGCAGGCATTTGGCTTCAATGCCCTCAAAACCTGCTGCAAGAAACTTACAACATCTAGTTTTGCATAGCAGTTAAAGTCCGAAAATATTTATTTATTTATTTATTAATGCATAGCATTTAAAGTTACAAAAAAAAAAAGAAAATCATTTATATATGGATACAATTTGTTGTTGAGAACACTGGCGTTAATACTATCGCTTGCGCTCGGTCTTATGCATTTATATGTTCTCATATATGTATTATTGCCTTACAAAAATTCTATTTGTTTTTTACAAATTGATTTGCTCAATTGTGGCATAGTTGTGGCAATAGTTTCAGTGGTGCTGCTGCTGCTGCTGCTGTTCGTTGCCAAAGAAGGTGAATGTCTCATTGCAGCGTATCTCGTAGCAGTCCGGGAAGGATGTGAAGTGCCGGGACAAGCGCAGATCGAATATGAACTCACAGTACGGATATCTGTTAAGATGATTAGGGGGTTAATAGTTAGTAATAATAATAGCTTGGAGTATATAATACAAAGAGTATATACATTTTGTTAGTCAAATGTATTCATTACCAGGCAGAATTGACCTGTAGTTTATGCTGCTTTTTACAAACAGAACAGAGTATGCTTGACTTGGTTCTGTTTTTTTTTTTTACAATTGTATTATAAAATCTGGCTAAGCGGTATTTCAGTCTTAAATTTTGTTACCTGATTATTATTATTTGATAGCAAACGCTCTAAAGTTTAACTAAGGTAAGGTCCTCTAATCGAGATTTCTATTACTTTTTACTTGTTTATATAATTTCTTTTATATCAATACCTTTTTGTTTTCGTTAATTTGTTTCAAAGAATATTTTTGTTAGGTTTTATTTTTTTGTAATATAAATATAATTCATATGTAATTATTTATTTTAAATTTAATTAGGTTACTTTTTAATAAATTATAATATATATTTGTTTATATATTTTATTCTTTGCATTAACTTGAATTATTTTATTTATTTAAGCTATTTTATTTTATAAATTTTTTACAAGTCAATTATTTTATATATGTAATTTATATTGTAACTTTTATGTTTTTTATTTAATTTAATCATTCAAAGTTTTTGATTAAATTTGTATGCTTGGTTTATTTGATTTATTTAACTGATATTCTTTTTATTTACTTTTTTATTAACTGAATTTTTTCAATTGCTCAACAATGTTAATTATTTGTCTAAGCAGCGCCTTTTGCAGTCAGTTGCGTACGACTGCAGGCTCTCCGACTGTTTAGCATACAAAATGGACGCTTAGCCCACGCTAATTACATCTAAAACTGTCTTTAACTCAAATTTAATGGTTGGTATTTGATGGAAGTTTTAAATTGTGGAAACACACTCGATAGATTTGCTGCAGGAATTGTGTGCGAACGTTGGCGAAATATTTATGCTGACGGGGTGGCAACGCTCAGTGGCACTCATCAGCCATGAAATGGCGCTGCCAGCTATTTTAATTGTTATGCAATTCAAATGCTAACACTACACTGCTGATACACCCGTGCCCCGCCTCCTCCAGCTCCCCCACAGCCCCGCCCATCAGTTGCCAGTTAACCCTTGTGCACATAAAAAGCAGAAACTTGGCAAGTTTTGTTTTAAAATGCAATTCACACAAGCAGAAAATAACATAAATTGTAAATTGTATGTGCGGTTAACAGTGTGTGTGCTGTGTGTGTGTGCCTGTTTGTGTGATATGTGTGTGTGTGTATCTGTGTGCTGATTGCTTAAACTTACATTGGCGGAAACCAGAGAAAGCAGCGATATGTGCAGAGTATGCCAAACGGACGCTTGAATTCTCCATCCGGCGTTTGGATCGAACCCGAATTGTGCTTCTTCCAGCATTGTGAGGCCCAGCCTGCGAGTAGAGTATCAATTGTGCTCATTAGAAAGTCATTAAAGCGGAGGTTAGTAAGGGTAATGAGACTCTAAATTACATACAGTTTGCTCTTAATTCAAGCAAAGTAAAAAGTCCAAAATAAAATTTCAAACATTTTTTCTTTGTAATAATTAAAAATATTTAAATTAATAAAACGGACGGCAAATCGTAAAAACAAAATTAAATGTCTTCCAGAATCCATTTTTGTACAAACACAAGCATTCAGTTATGAAAATAAGCAAATAATTTAATTTGAGTCCTTACAGGTGGAATTAAATCGAGATAAGTAAGGGCCTAGCGCTATGATTAATAAATTTTATTTTGGTTTTAAATTTAGGCAAAGTTAAAAATGTATGAAAAATATAATTTATTAGAATTTACTTTCCCTGATTTTGTTTTTATGTTTAAATAATAAAATTTATATATTTTGTGTCTACATATCTTTAAATATTGTAGTAAATAAAATTTTGCATTATTTACATATATGGCTCTACTCATAGATAGCCCACAAGAGACTTCATATTATCAAAAATATATGCATATTTATATCACGCGCTTTTGCCTGGTCGCTTTTCATTTTTTAGTGCGCTACAAATTATAATTTATAAACTCCATAACGCTTAAGAGTTAATTTATTAGCTGCATAATCGTATAAACTGACATGCCACGCTTTACAAATTGCAATTAATAAAACACACAGAAAATACTCAGCAGATCAGTCGGACGTAATCGACAGGGCACCGCCTACATTGTGTTTGTATGCATTTGTATGTAAAATTCGAATACGCTAAGAGGAAAACTACTACCCTCATCTGCCATATGAAGCAAATTGTCTGTTGCATATCTTTGCTGTGTTGTATCCGATCATAGCGCAATTCACAGTATTTTTGCTAAATATCTATTATGGCTGTTGTGTTTTTTGATGGTTAGCGGGCGAGAGGAGCGAGCTATCAAATATCTAGAACAAACTGTTGAACAAACTGCATTGGAGAACCTATAAATGGGTTTCCTAGCGCTTATATAGTAGTTTGTAAGATCTGAGTGTTCATGCAGGCAGACAAACAGACGGATAGATCTACTCAACTTGTCGTTCTGATCAAGAATATATATTCTTTTTCAGATCAACCACGCCTTTTTCCGCCTGTTTAACACATCTCACATTTACACTAACTTAAAAGACCATTTTTTTTACTTTTTTTGTAGGTACAGGGTCAAATAGCAAAACTTTTAAATAAATAAAAAATAACAAAAATTTGTTTCATTTGACCGCAAAATATGCATATTTGCTGTTAATCAGACAAACAGCTCGTTGATTTTTGGTGTTTGGGGTGATAGTTTTGGAAGCGCACAAATCATGGCTAATGAGACCCACGGGGCGTATGCGTGTTATGAGCGATGCATCAAACGTGCATCAATTAAATTGTTAGCAACTCATTAACGCACACAGAGCGAGTGAAAGAGGTGGAGAGCGAGAGAGTGAAATGGCACATAAAATATGCTAAATTAAGTATAGCTCACACACACACACACGGACACACTTTTGCACGTTACGCATACGCCGCATGTGCCCAAAAAAAATTATTTTTGATATTTTCAGCACGCAATAAATTTCACAAAAATTACATAAATACACACAAAAAAAAGCATTGCATAAAAAACGATTTGAGCATATATCACATAAATAGCTAATGGCTGACGTTACGTTGGGCTGCGTTACGTTGGCGTTACGTTACGTACTTCCATAATTGTAATCACATAAACAGCATAAAATTAAAAGCAAAACAAATGCGATTGTTGTTGTGCCTCTGCGTGTATGTATTGTTGATGTTGTTGTTGTTGCTGCTGCTGCTGCTGTTGTTGTTGTTGTTGTTGTTGTTGTTGATGTTGTTGTTGTTGTTATCGATTTGGCCATTGCACAACAATCATAGGCACAACCGTCGCCCTCAGCCATATTCCAGTATTTATATTTCTTGCCTATGCTCAGCGCCTTCTCCCGGGGCATTTGCTGCGAGGTTCGCCGTATGTCTCGACGCGTTTTTAACTGCCATCAGTTTGCCGCTCGCAATCTCTAACGAAGCCTATGCGCACACACACACACACGCACACACACACACACACACACACACACACACACACACACTGGAGCCAAGACACAACAAAATCAAAATCAAAATGGAAACGACAAAAAAGCTGCTGCAAAGAAATGCGACAAGTTTTTTAAAAATGTTATTTTATTTTTTTTAGCGCGCCTCTAAATTGACGACAATTGATAAATTATCGCACTCGTTGGTCTGTATCTGAATCTGTGTGTGTGTGAGTATATGTGAGGTGAGTGTGCTTGTATCCCTAGATATCTCAATATCTGTATCTACGTATAAGCATATGACAGAGATCTGCAGCTGTGGCTGTTTTTAGACCCTTTACTTTAAAAAACTAAAAAGGGTCAATTAACTTAGTGCAAAGAGGAAATGAGTATAACACCGAAAAGGAGGTGTGGCAGACTCCATAAAGTATATATATTCTTAATCAGGACGACAAGCCGAGTCAATATAGCCATGTCCGTCTGTCCGTCTGTATAAACATCTAGATCTCAGCAACTATGAGAGCTAGAGACACCATATTCGGTACTTAGGTTCCCCTATTCAGTAAGCAGCACGAGTTTGTTTTAGATTTTAGATACTTCCCCCCCTTTCCCCTTAAACCGCAAAAAACTACTGTAGCCACAGTTTTAAAGCAATTGATTTGTAATTTGGTATTTACCTAGTTTACGACATTCTCTATCGACGCTGTGAATTTTGTTTCGATCGGCTAACAGCGAACATATGCCACAAACAATTTGCCGCACTAGGCACAGGGGGGTAAGGTCGGAATACATGGGTTTCAGGCGTTAAAAAGTTCCTAACGTTTTTTGGCTCTAAAATCTACATTTTTTAACCAAGTTCATCGATGTTTGGTTTTTTAGCATTATTTTTCATGACAAATCGTTTAGGATCAAAATTGGACAAATAAAAATTTTGGGTTTTTTTATCTATATTATATATCCATGTATATCTATGTCTCGGGTATATAGCACACCTGTATCATATCTATATAATATTTCTAAATCTGCTGTATATAGCATATCTTTATCTATTTCCGTATTGTATTTATATTTTTAGCTATATATCTTTCAAAATTTCTACCCCATATCTGTGTCTGCATCTCTAGTCCGTATCGGTGTCTATATCTATCGCCTGCATCTGTAGCTCAAGGAATCTGCTGCGAGGCTTAAATAGATGGAATTGTTGACACCTTTTGTTGCACAGCTCACTCAATCAGTCAATCAGTCAGGCACTCAGTCAGTAAGGCAGCTGACGGGCTGTCTGTCTATTGTGTGGGCATCCGAGGGGGCAAGCAGGCAAGAGGCAGGGGGTCTGAGGAGAGGGAGGGAGGAGGGCGCTCATAATTTGTACTCACTTTTGTTGTGCTATTTATAAAGAGAATATTTTGCGCTTCGCCGGTTTTAAAGCGATTTAACTAGAACTTAAAGCGGAGATATTTGGGAAATATGATATTGAGAAATTGTTGCTGAGCAGTAATTAGAGAGAATTTGCAGGCTTTGGGCTTAGCTCAGTTGAACGTATCAATTTGCGGCTGTCTGCATTCGAATGGCGCACTCACATGGTATTCAGTTACTCACATGAGTATTCACAATAACAAACACACACACACACGCAACAGCGACAAACAGTTGGCGAGTGCCAGATTACATTTTCTGCGTAATATGCAATTAATTTGTTTGCGACTATTTTGAAATAATCTAATTTCATGCAGAAATTGCTGTAATTTGCCAATCAGCATTGAAACAGCAAATACGCAAATGCCGCACAGAAGTGCAAAGTATTCTATATAAAATAATCTAAAAAGAAAAAAAATAAATAATAAATAAACAAAAAAATAAAGAGAAAAAGATACACACGCTCAATGAACTGAATTGTAACGAGGCAATCAACGCACAACGACCACGACCCAAATCCAGATACAGCCAGAGCTAAAGCTATTATCAGAGCTATAGATACTACAGCAACAGCTACAGATACAGCTACAGATACAGATACATTTGGAGCACACAGTTGATCTTCTAGGGGGTAAACTGGGTGCAGTGGCCTTCAGCGATCAATGTCATTTCGTTTGATTCTATTAAAGTGCGACCCCAAAAAAGAACTGCGAACTCAAAAAACTGAAAACTGAACGCAACGAGGGCGCAACAACAATGCGCACTAAATACCACTGAAAAGTCAGAGCTGCCAACTGAATTTAAATTAAAAACTGTATTTTAAAAGCGCTCGAAACTCAAAAGTTTAAAATTACAAACAAAAACTCAATTTCGAATGGATGATACAGTTATATTTTAATTTAAACAGACTCAAATCAGACAATTTTTAACAAATTGAATTAATAATTAAATATATATTATAAAACTTTAAGTATTGCGAAACGTCGTTTAAGTTTGCAATTAAATTTGAAGTAATTTTCTTAGTATATTTCATATTGTTTAGATTAGTTACTTTTTATTTGATTTTATTTGTTTATTTTCTATTTTTATGCACTGATTATCTGTATCTAAATCTTTAACTTTTAATATAAATTAAATCTTTAATTTTATGTTAAGCTTAATCCAAATTTGTTCGGAACATCGGACTGATGGGAGAGCTCTAGGAGGGCTCCTGTAGGGGGTACAATTTTTTTTTGTAAGTCGCAGTGAAAATAATAATCCTAATTTGTTTTAGCTAAAGTCGTTGGCGACTGGTTAGAGTTGATTTTTAATAAATAAATCTGCTCTTAATAAAGCTTTTATAAATTGTTGCAGCAGTATATTTTAGCAGCTTACAACACTGAAACTCCACTGTGATATTCTGCTTAATCATGTAAGCTGCAGCTAATACCCCCCTCGCCCCCTTTGGACAAAATGGATATACACCAAGTTTTGACTGGGAAGACGAATGGACGTATGTATGTGGCGGAATCAATCGGAAAAACCCTTTTTGCCGCAACACGCTTTTCCTTGTCCCTTCTTCCTCTTGTTCTCTCCCCCCTCTTCCCCTTTTGCCTGATGTTGGCTGGCGCCTGTCTGAATCGCAGGTGCGTAAGTTAACAGCTCCATTGACTACAGGCCACATAATTTATCTTATTTTTAGCCTGGGCAACGTTTTGGGAGAGGGACGGCGAGCCATGACTTTGGTGCGCGTTTGAGCTACAGCACATAGGGCATAGTATAGCTGCCACGCCCACTTGCTACCCCTACAAATTTCAGCATAACTTTGACTTGGCTTATAAATGTCGAGCGATTTATTTGCGGCTGTTTGCACAGGTACGCGACCCGTACCCTATAAAACGCGATCAAGTTGGTAGGCCGGCGGGGTTGGGGCTATAGCGTCAGCTATACTTCTAGTATATACCTTACATGCACTCAGAGAAAAAAGCACAACAAAAATACACCTTAATGCACTCAGAGAAAAAACCAAAACAAAATAATCAAAATTGATTCAAGCAAAAATTCTTGTTGTAACACTTGTCTCTAAACACTTCAATTTTTTGGTTTTTTTTACACAAATTAAAATATATTTTGCCCAAATAATTACATCTTATTATTCAAAATGTAGTTAAAATTTACGAAATAGGATAGTCGAACATTTTAAAAACATCGTATCGATAATAATATTTTAAAAACAATATCTAAATGTTAATTAATATATTTATTTTTGATGTTGTGTTGATTCCCTAAGTACTCTTATATTAAATTAAACAATATGATATATCATTTCCTTTTTAACACCCAATCAATCCAGAAATTATTTATATTTATTCAGTTTTTTTTATGCTTACTTAAATATTAATTAATTTGAATACAAATATTTTTTCTGAATTTTCGAATTTAAACACGATCTTAACTAAAGAAATATCAAGTATTTGGAAATTTCGAGAAGTTTATTGGATTATTTTAATTTCATTCGCATACTGGAAATTGGTTGTCCATTTTTCGCTGAGTGTATATACATATATACACATATATACATACATATATCCTGACACTGACGCTGACGCAGCTAACAAAGTGTTTCAAATTTGTTTACTGCTAAAATGGCTCGAAAAAAAGCGGTGAGAAAAGAGTAAACGTGGCTTACAGGAAAAAAGCAGCGCAAACTTTGAATTGCTTTTGGACACCGCTGAGGTGGGCGTGTGCTTGGTAATTGGGCGTGGCACTTGCCACTTGCACATGCCAACAACGCATTGATAGCTGCTGTCGCTGCTCTGTGTGGCCTTTGGCATTCGATGAAGTGAGACTTCAAACAGACAGCAACAACAGTAAGGGACAGTTAGAGAGATGAAGAGAGAATGTTGGGAGCAGGGGGGCAGGAGGGGAGTTTGGAGTGTGGCACTTTAATGGGCCACTCAGCTGCAAAATGAATGTATGAGGCGAATGCAGGCGGCACTCATGGCGTATGCGCAACGCAACGCAATCCGCAATGTCCAAACCAAGAACGTGTGTAATCGTACGTGCAATGCGAGCTAAGCCAGGGAAACGTGAGTGAATGAGAGTGAATTGTGAGTGAGTGTAAGTGAATGTAAGTGAATCTTTCACAAATGCACTCGCCAGGCATTCGCACGCATTCACTGTTAATAACAGCGTTTAGATATCTGCTCAAAATTCGCTGGCAACAAAATATTGCGAACGCAACTCATTTATTTGATTTCAATTCCGTTGCACTCATGATACCCTGTAAGTGTTGCAGCTGTTCAAAAGGGTAGCCACATTTTGGTATATTTAAAACATAGTAATATTATTTTCAGCCAAATAAAAAACATAATACAATTTAACAACTTCTATACAACTTTTGTGATATAAAAAACAAATTTTTTCATTTTGTAATAAGGTTTACTTAATTGCAAAGCTGGGCACAATGTTGTGTTATATTCTTTTTTTTAGAAGCCAGCACAAACAATACTTAGGCAGTAGAGAGTACAAATTGTTCCTTTAATTAAATACAGATTAAATTAAATTAAAATTAAAACTTAGGCATACACAAAAAAAAGCGTCTTAATATACGAACAGAAATTTGGAAACTGTAATCTAGCTAAAATAATTTAAGAGCGTGCACTTGACCGCGGTGCAGTCGGGCAGTGATGTGAAGAGAACACAGGATAACTTGTAGTCGTATATATACTCGCAAGTGGGAAAGCTGCAATGGAAAATGGCAAGATTAGAGCTAGAGAAGTTAGGGTATTCTATGTCGCACTTAGCACTTACTTGATTGTAAAGAACCAAGTGCACTTGAAATTGCAGAGTATGCCGTAAGGTTTCTTCAGTTGCTCCTTCTTGTTGACAACGGTATTCTGCAGATTGTAGCCATCGTAGCGTCGCCAGCAATGATTGATGTTACCTAGATACCGTACAATGGTTGTGGAATGGATGTTATTGGGTCAGCAGTCAGCTGGCAGTCGAAAGGAGCTGCAGAAGTACACTCGCAGAAAACCAGCCAGAAACTTTCTTTTTATCAATATTAAATCTATGCCACAAATGTCTTGCAATTCAGGTACGTTTGAGAATTATTTTTAGAATAAGCCACATTTATTTAAGAATAAATGAGAATAAATTAGGGAAAAAATATAATTAAAGTGAATTGATTTAGAGCAAATGTGGAAAGATTCAAGTAGAAATATAATTCAATTTCAGATGATAATTAATTTAGAATTAAACAGAATTGAGTTTAAAACAAATAAGTATAAAATTTTTAAGTACATTTCTGTTTAATTTAGGCTTAAACTGGATTGGTGAAAAAACAAATGTGTATATATTTAAGAAAAAAAAAATCGTTAATTTCGGGCAAAAACTAATTTAGTATTAAATTGATTAAATAACCAATTAGAATCGATTTAAGTAAATATTTAATATATATTATTATAGAATTCAAATAGATTGATATAAGTAAAAATATAGTTAATTTTAGACAATACAGATAAAATATTTAGATGAATTTGAATTATCTGAAAATGCATTTAAGTAGAACTATAATTTAATTTCAGACAAATTAAATTCAATTTTGACTGCGCTTAAATTATTCAAAATAGTTTGATTTAAGCAAAAATAAAATGTTGGAAAAAAAGATTGAGTTAAATTTTCCAAAACGTACTTGAGACCAAGAAATTCTGTATTATATGAGATGCGAAAGTTCGGTTGATTTTTCTCCGAGTGTAGGTATTTGTTGTGGCTTACGCCTTATGTGATGGCTGCCGCCATGATGGTGAAAATCGCGTCCCTCCAGCTGGCTGCCATGGCCGTTGGTTGCCTCGACACCGATACCAATACCGCTGCTTCCGGTGCTTCCGGTGCTACCAAAGAGCAGCAGATACCAGAGTATCAGCGAGCTAACGATGAAGATGTAAGTCACTAATTTGGCCATTTCTTGCGCTTCGCACACCTCTCTCTTTCTGGGCGGCTTTTTGCTCTGGAATGCACTTTGCACTTGTCGCACACACACACACAGAGAGAGACGGATGGACAGACAGACGGACAGACGCACAGGCACACACACAAAGACAGAGAGTTTTCCTCGCGCTTTTCTCTGCTCTGTCACTTTCTCCCTCGTTCTCTTGCTTTCTCGCTTGCTGTCGCTTTCGTTGCCGCTGCGAATGTCGCCCCTGCACTGAATACATTTTCTGAAAAAGTGAATTTGTTTTGCTCGCTCTGCAAGCTCCGAGCTCAGAAGCTGCCGCTGCTGCTGCTGCTGCTGCTGCTGCTGCTGCTGCTGCTGCTGCTCGTACTTTATGCACCGTTATCTGCTCTGCTTTGGCAGCTCACATCTGCACAGCATTTGGGTATTATTTTCTATATCATATATACATATATTTATTTGTGTGCTTTTTTCTGATTTTAATCATTCATCATTCACTTGCGAGCGGTGTGAATAGCGAGTGTATTCATTCGCATTCGTTCGTGCTGTCTGTCACTCATTTGGCTAATTTAACTAATCAACAGGCGAATTAGCTTTCCGCTCCGCTCTGCCTCTCATCCTCATTTTGGTCGCCATTTTCAAGCTCGCTGCTCAAGCTGAAGCTTTGGGGGGGCCACGAACCCCACTGGGGGCAGTCAACGCACCCACAAAACACCAAAAATATATCTAAATTTAGCTCTGCTTTGCATTAGGGGTAGTTTAGCGCGCAAAAAGTCTGCGATCGGTATACAAATTTATCGATAAGAGCTTAAGTTATATATAAGCCTTCTTTGCTATGGGTTTACGAATTAAATTTGATCAAGGAGGACCTATTTCAGCATTTGATTAAGAGCATAAAACAATTTGAAATAATACAGCTCGCGCTGCGCGCTCAAAAAAACAAAGGATGTTTTGGCAAAATGGGGAATGTGCGAATCCCTGTACTTTGTGTTCCAATAATCACTACAAAGTGGTTTAATTTCTATAGACGCTTGCTATTGATTCTACCCTCTGCCGAAACAAGAAAATTGTCTGTTACATATATTCACTGTTTTTTATTCGATCGTAATGAAATTCACCGCATCGATAGAGAATCCTAGAAGCTACGCTCATGCAAACTCTAGTTTTAATATTGTTGCTAATGTGAATTGGCAAGCGTTATTTTATAACAACCAATAAGATTCGTGTTAAAAACATTGGAACCTCAGTTCATAAATTGTATAGCCTGCTTTTAAGCGCGACGCATTTAGCGTGGACAAGAACCACAAGCAAGAAATTTACATATAATAGGTTAAAATCAAGCACTGTTCTGATTTATAATGATTATTTATTCTATATAATCTTTTTTCGACACTTTCCTTTGTGAGTTAAATAAATAATTTGAGCATAAATCATCAATAAGAGCCCTTTATTTGTAGATTTTAGGGACAATTTTGGTATTTTGGGGGATTATCACTACTTGAATAAAAAAAGCTATTTTTGTTGAACTTTGAATTCATCGAAAAATTTAGATTTTAGGGCAAATCTTCGTATTATGGGGGGGATTATATTTTGATAGTATTCAGCTCTACTTTCAATGCAGTTACTGCAACTTTTTTCAAGTGTAGAGCAGTATTTGAAAACATTGATAGAAATATATGTATATCTACTAAATAACTTAACAATATAAAACGCCAATCCAAATGAAATCATAACTGAAATTGAACAGGCTACACGAAGTCCCAAATCCAAATTGCCTAAACAAATTTGACTATTATTATTTAATACTAAACACTGGCATTAAAATAATTAGTACTGCAATTAGTAAACGGCTTAAAGCCATGTAAAACTTTGCAGTTGTCGGGCTTAAAGTTTGGCGTTATGCGTATTTTACAGCCAAGCAAAGATCTTGAAAGTTAATTAATGTGCCACACTTAACAGGCTAATGACAACCCGTTAACAATGACCTTACTATAAACTGAAAGCGGTGGAGTGTGAGAGGGTGAAGGGGGGGGGGGCGTTGCCCGGGCCAACACCAAAAAAGCCAAGTTGCCAGAGAGAAATGTGCATTAATTAACAATGTGATAAAAGTTCAACTTGCTGTCAACTATCAATGAGGAAAAGCTGGCAAGATGAGTTGTCGTATAAGTGGATTTGAAGTTGGCAACCGGAAAGGGGGGTCTGGGGGGAAAGCGGGATTTGGGGATTGGGGATTCGGGGAGTACGGTTTTAGGGTGCAAGAAATTCATTTAGTTCTGACCATTTCGGTGGCACGCCAGGCGACTGAGAATTTCCGTTTCGAGACGCAATTAGTTGATAAGTTCGAGCTAAAGCCGGAAAACAGCTGAAAACTCAAGCTATAAGCGAATTTTGTGTTTTGTCTCTGGCGTATTTTTTTTTTTATTTTATTGCACTTTCGTTGCTTTTCTTTTTATTACATTCTTCACGCAAAACACAGAGTTGTGCGAAGAAAGGAAATACAAAAATAACGAAAATCTAACAAGTAGAGTTGCTGAATTTTCCCTTTTGGCATTGCGTTTGCTTGATTTTTGGCTGCTTGTCATAGCGAAATGTTGACTAATTAAAAATTGCTGCAAGTTTTATTTGGACTTTTCCGCTTTTCGCTTTTCCTCTTGCTTCACCACCCCCCTCTGAATGTTGCCATTGTTACTCAATGTTTCAAGGCAACATTTGCAGTTTTATGCCAATTTTTATAGCACTCGATGGCAGTTAAAACTATAAAAACAGTTAAAAAATAAGTTGAAGTTTGAATGCGTCAAATGATGGTTGCTCCATCCTTAACCCTAAAACGAAACTTTCTGCAATTGTAGTGGGCTTTTAAAATACTAAAAATGTATTATTTTTGAGGATTTTGGAGATAGAGAATTTTGGCAAAATTTCCCATATAAGTTTATGAGGGCTAAATCTCTGGGAATTAAAAAAAAAATAAACGTTATTGAAAATTCGGTCCCTTTTAGTCATCACACTTTTGTTTCTTTTGTTTCATCATCATTCGTGACAAGAGTTAGGCAATCATATAAACGGTATAAACGGTATTACGTATATTATCTATCTACTTCAAATATATTATCAATATTCATAGCATTTTTTTGTATAGAATATTGGCAATAAATTTTGCAAATTCTATTATGGAAACATACATAAAATGGTTTAAGATAGACTAATTTGGTCATTTGACGAAAAATTTATGTTTACTTTTAAAAACACTTAAATTGAATTTAAGCAAATTTAAATCTATCTATTTGTTTTGACTGACGTTGTTTTAATAAGCAATAAATTTTGAAAATTCTATTTAGAGCTTTGCATACAAAAAATGGTTTAAGTTAGACTAATTAGGCCTTTTGACAAAAAATTTATGTTTACTTTTAAACACTTAAATTTAATTTAAGCAAATTTATATCTATCTATTTGTTTTGACTGACGTTGTTTTAAGCAGTTTGCAATCGATTCTTGCAAAATCTCTTTAATATGTTTGCAAATTTTTGAGATTTTTTATAGCCTTTTAGCTTTTGTCGATGGGAATTGAAAGCAAGTTAGTCATTGAGTCAGTCAGGACGAACTGTTCTTCATATTGTACAATAGGTTGAATACAATTTTAACCGTCTCCTTTTGTCTAGTCTACCTGGTTTTAAATTGTTATGTACATTAAATAGTCTACCATATACAGCATCGGGTGATACATTAGGGTTACTCCAAGGCTGCCTAACAGCCCATTTTCTTCAGCGCATCGGCCGCTGCCAGGCCCATTTCGTGTTCGCTGGATCCCGGAGGTTCCAGTTGCAGAATATGGGAGCTCTCCTTGAGCAGCTTCTTCACCTCCTTGATGCGACGCTGGAAGTCCGGGCGTGTCATCTGTCCACTCTGCATGCCCAGCTGGGCCAGGACCATGATGGGTGCGTGTAGCTCGTACATGATGAGTCCTGGAATCCATAAATGAGACATTAATTATGGTAAAAACTTCGTTATTCCATGCTTCAGATGGCGGACTTTCTATTGAACTTACCCCTTAGGCGGGTTAGTCCAGGCTCTAGCAGCTCAACTACCGTTAAAAATTCGCGGCAGTAGCGCTCCTTACGGGTTATGTCCTCCACGGACATTTGGGGCAGCAGGTAGCCCTCGATGCGACCGTAGATCTGGCAGAGGGAGTACTTGGCCGACAGCAGTAGGTAATGATTGGGACGTAGCACTTCCCGATATCTAGGAGAATAGGCAATTAGATGAGAACATTCTGGAAGCTGAGCTCGATGTTTTTGATGAATGACACTGCCTGTTTCGCTGCAGTTGCTTCAGATACTAACCATGGCCTTTGAAATGCTTTTAAATGATATTCAAATATACCCTGCATATACCCTGGAAGCAGCTGCTAGGCAAGTAGAATACTTAGACATGAAAGTTCGTATACAAAAAGTTAAGTCTACACTTGTGCTATGCTGAAATTTGCATAAAGTTGAAAAATTAAAACAGTTCAAGTACAATCTGATGGGTAAATATTTCAAACTATTTTGTTAAAGGTCTATTGAAAGTGATTTCTACCAATAGCTTTAGCAAAACATTTGCAATATTTGCTTATAGATATGGCTTATTATTTCTGCATTAAATAGTCAAATTAAATATTAAATATTGGTTAACAAATGGCAATTATTCACAAAAATTACACAAATCTTACATATGATTTATTTATGTTTAAAATAAATAAACATATCTAGCTAAAAAACATAGATCTGGGAATTTCAGTGCTACATGCTCAACTCTAGTGCATTTGAATATTATTTACCAAGATCATATGCTGAATATAAAATGTGCAAGCTAAAATTAAAATTAGGCTTATATTTGGACCAAAATTGTGCAGAAATATTCTAAAATTTGGTGTTTAACTTGCTATACCAATTCATATTAGGGTAGATAAAGCGGGATATAATTTAAGGATTAAACATATCAAAACAAATGTAAATCTATTTCTACAATTGTTTACAACATCTTAAATTTTACAATAAAAAATAAAAGCTTTAAAAAAAATTTTTAATATTTTCAAGTAAAAATAATTTGTGAAAATTGGTAATTATGTTTCAAGTATTATAAAACACTTCAATTTGTTCAAATACCTAAACCATATTGAATATAAATATTTAAAAAACTGCGAAGTAATCAAAATTATTTCATACTAATAAAACATTTCAAACATTTTTATAAAATTTATACATATACAAATATGTCAGAATATTATTAAAATATTTTATTTAATAAACATTTATGTTCTACACATAGTAAAATACATTCAAAAATAAGTAAATTTGTTAAACACGTTCAACATTTGTGTTAAAACACACAAATATTATTCGAAAAAAAAAAATGCATTTCGTTTTAAATATTTAAATTACAAATTTAAACATAAACGATAGACAAAGCTTTAGGAACATTGAATAAATTTGTTTTTATGTCACAATCAAGATATATATCTTGATATTTCAACACACATATACAAGCAACACTAACTGTTTAGTCACATGAGATGGATGCAGTTACAGGGGCGGTGAAAGATGGTGGAATCAGATGTTACCTGATGAGGAACTGCTCCAGGGCTGGAATGTCATGCACATCGATGGCCTCCAGTTCGTTGTCGATGCGATCGAGAAGGCGTTCCAACTGATGGGCGCTGAGACGATGTGAGCAGCTGTCGCAGCTGTGAAATAAATTAAATAAATTAAAACAAATTAAAACCATTATATAAGTTTAAAAACTACGTCAAGTAAAAGGTAAATTAAATAAAGGAATTACAAAAAAATAAATAAAAAAAATTAAATATATAAATTCTAATGTATATATTTTGTGCTAGAGTTAAATGGTAAATTAGTAATGGGAGTTTCCTCTCATATACTAAAATTATAATAACTTAGATTAATAAGATTGTGACACTATTCCCTACGCCACCCCTGGGACCAATTTAATAAATGAAACTAGGTAAATAAAATAAATTAGTGAAATGAGAGAAACTCACGCCCAATCGGCGGCCTGGTCCAACGGAGCTGTGGCTCGGATGCTGCCCCGAGTACAGGAGGCGCAGACGAGGGCCGAGCAGTCGCTGCCCAGCTCCCGGGGATCGGCGCAGCGCTGGCACTGGCACCAGAACAGCTTGCCGCCCTGGATGAAGGTGCGACGCCGCAGCGTGCCCTGCAGCGTGTACGCATAGCTGAGCGTGAGGGCCTCCCGCTCGGGCACGGCGCGCGAGGTGCGCAGGATGATGGCGTACGTGACCGGATCATCCGTGTGCGCCGTGTTCGGGCTGCAGTCGTGCGCGAGCAGAAACGCGCTCGGATATAGCGTACGCGCCTTGGCGCCGCGCTGCCCGATCTCAAAGCAGTTGACATCCAGAATGCCACAGATCTCGTGCAGATCCGCCTCCCCCATCAGCTCGCCCAGCGCCCACTGCCCACGCAGCCGTTGCACCACCTTCTGCTCGTAGTGTTGCCACAGTGTGGCATTCTGCCTGCGCTCCGCCGTATGCGATTCCATGCGTCTGATGCGTGCGTACTGCTCCGGCTGCAGCTGCTCTAACAGCATGATCCGCACAATCAGCACCAGCTCGTAGAGATCCCGCAGCTGCTCCGCTGTGGCACCCGCCACCAGCAAGTCCCCCGACACCGCCCGCCTCTCGCCATACAGCTTGCACTCCGCCTCGCTGTGTCCGTTCGCCGCCCCCCTGCCCCTGCAGCTGGCGCCGCACATCGGCCATCCGCATCCCGGACAGCGATACTGCTCCCGCCCCTCAACGCTCACCGGCTGGTAGCAGCCCAGGCAGACGGGATCACAGCTCACGCAGGGTCCGATGGCCAGCGGCTCCTCCCTGATGAGCAGCTCGCCCGCCTCCAGCTGCCGATTGGCCACCAAGTACCGTCCATAGATCTCCGACTGCTCCACCCGATAAGCTGGCGGCTCCGCCTCCGCCTCCGCCTCCACCTGCGCTTTTGCCTTACCCCTGCCGTTGTCTGGTACCTCCCTTGGCTGTGGATGCGTCTGCTTGTGGTGGCGCCTCTGCTGCGAACGACGCATAAAACAAAAGTGCTCATTAGTGACCAGTGGGCGTGCACAGGGGCGTAGTTTAACAGGGGGGGAGCTTGATTAAATCTCCCCTCTGTCAGAGATATGCCTTATACTATTATATCCGATTTTGAGTCCGAGTAATTGGCTCCGTGATTACTGGTTTTTAAATTTTTTTAAACCGTTCATATTTTGTTTTTCGCGTTTTTGGCGGAGCGGACAAAATTAAACTCATATGCCAAGCGGTGATATGGGGTTGCAAGATATGTAAGAGGATATCTAAATATCTTATAAGACGGCACAGATACCGAACGCAGCACTATAGACAAATATGTCACATCCCTGCGAAAGTTTGAGTAAAATGCGTATTATTGGCAAAAAGGCTAATTGGCAGATGCCATACTCACGACAGTTTATTTGAGGCCTATAATTTGATTAGAAAACTCTGGAATTGAATTTCCATTCAGGCTCATCATACGGGCATATGAGCATATGGAGTGTGGTGACAGCTGACGCATGATTTTGAATTTGGGATGTTTGAAAAGTCTGACAAGTGGCTGACAAAAAGTCTGACAAGTGACAAGGAGATATGCGGTATATTTTTAGAAATGCATGTTGTTTGGTGGGGGAGCGGGATGGTGGAGTAGCTGCCCCCTTTGCAGGTATATGGCTACGTCCATGGCTTTGTCGATGTTGATGTCGATGTCGATGGCACATTCCCTGCTAATTGTATTCTAATTGCTCTGCCATGTTCGTGTCCGGCTCATTAATCACATGGCCCAATCTTGCCTTCGTCTCTCTTTCTCTCTCTCTCTCTCTCTCTCTCTCTGCCCACACTTAAATGGCAGGTGGTGGGCGGCTGGCAGCGGGGGCGTATGCGTACTGTTGTCAACAGCTGGCAATTAAAAGACACTCAACGTTGAATGCCTCGACGCGCGACGCGTCACGGGCAATGGGCAACAGGTGCATCATGCCACTTTTACACTTTTCAGTTTATGCAACTCTTCTACACTTGCCACTTGCCACTGGGCATTCGTCATTCGCCACTCGCCACTTGCTACTCGATACTTGCTACTCGCCACTTTCTAGTAGCCACTTGCTACTTGCTACTCGCTATTCGCTACTCGCTACTTGCTACTCGCTACTCGCTACTCGCTACCCGCCACTCGCTACTCGCCACTCGCTACTCGCCACTCGCCTGATAGCGTACTATGAGCTGAAACACACTATAAATAATATATAATATTATGCAGAGAAAACCAGCCTACTACCAAGAAGCTGTGTTATATGACGTCTCTACCATCAAAATTTCAACTTAATGACATTTCGGATTAGCATATCCTTAATTAGCCAATATTTCTATATATGTATATACATATTTCTATATTTCTTAACATATGCTTGTTAAGCTTTAGTTAAGTTCTGCTATTTTCATTATTTGCTGGCATAATCAATTGACATTTGCCGGGGGATATCGTGTACAGTGGGGTAAGGCAGCGCAAATAGCTGAGCGGAAGAAGCGTGCTTATTTATAGCAGAGATATATACAGTGGCTCGCAGCTTATTTCGTGCAGTTGCCTAAAAAAAGTTTTACTCGTTATTCCTGCTAAACTAAGACAGATAATAAAAAAATTTAAATGCAGTATTTTAATAGGGAAAGTTAACATGTTTATTAAACAAAAGCGATTTTCCTAATCATAAAAACAAAACAAATATTTAATAAAAACAAAATGTACAGGCTTTTTTCATGCTGCAGCTTATTTCGTGCAGTATGTTTAAATTCAAAAAATTTAGCATTTGGTCTTAAAAATCGCCGTTTTTTTTTATTATATGATCATTTAAAATACTAACAAATATACATTTTATGAGTTTCCGAACTTAATCACATTAATATAAGGAGCTACAGGGGAATTACCAAAATGGCACCACGCACAACCATAGAGCAGCGCAAACTTGTGCTTAAACACTTTAAAAGTGGAAAAAGTCAGCGGGTCATTGCTGAAATGGTATCCCTAAGCCCTAGTACGGTACAATATATCATCCAACGGTTCGTCCGAGAGAACCGTATTGAAAAAAAAGGCCGAAAAGCTCCGAATAAAATTTTTAACGAGCATGAAGAGCGCTGTATTGTACGGAAAATCAAGGAAAACCCCAAGCTATCGGCTCCAAAAATAGTTGCAGAGGTCGAGGACATTTTGGCATCCATGATGCCATCAATAAAAATTAGGTTTCCGACGCCAGAGGCTGCCATACAGGCCCAAACCATGACGTGACCCCCGCCATGTTTGACCGTAGGTTTCAGGTGCTTGTTTTCCAGCTTTGTATTTGGTCGCCGCCACACAAATTGTCGTCCATCTGAACCAAAAATATTGAATTTGGACTCGTCAGCAAAGATAACGTCATCCCAGAACGAAATCGGAAGAAGCTGTGCTCCTTTGTGAACTTTAGCCGAGCAGCAATATTTTTTTTGCTGATAAATGACTTCTTCCGTGCTACTCGACCATTAAAGTTATTATCGTGGAGCAAACGGCGCACCGTATCAGCACTGCACTTCTTGCCCATCTCGTCCTCGACCTCTACAGCTATTTTTGGAGCCGATAGCTTGGGGTTTTCCTTGATTTTCCGTACAATACAGCGCTCTTCATGCTCGTTAAAAATTTTATTCGGAGCTTTTCGGCCTTTTTTTTCAATACGGTTCTCTCGGACGAACCGTTGGATGATATATTGTACCGTACTAGGGCTTAGGGATACCATTTCAGCAATGACCCGCTGACTTTTTCCACTTTTAAAGTGTTTAAGCACAAGTTTGCGCTGCTCTATGGTTGTGCGTGGTGCCATTTTGGTAATTCCCCTGTAGCTCCTTATATTAATGTGATTAAGTTCGGAAACTCATAAAATGTATATTTGTTAGTATTTTAAATGATCATATAATAAAAAAAACGGCGATTTTTAAGACCAAATGCTAAATTTTTTGAATTTAAACATACTGCACGAAATAAGCTGCAGCATGAAAAAAGCCTGTACATTTTGTTTTTATTAAATATTTGTTTTGTTTTTATGATTAGGAAAATCGCTTTTGTTTAATAAACATGTTAACTTTCCCTATTAAAATACTGCATTTAAATTTTTTTATTATCTGTCTTAGTTTAGCAGGAATAACGAGTAGAACTTTTTTTAGGCAACTGCACGAAATAAGCTGCGAGCCACTGTAGAGCGTCTATTGAAAATCCATGGCTCTCTCACTGTCCCTAGTTCTTCTTCTCCTCTCTCTCACTGTTTCTCTCTCTCGCGATCTACCTCTCTGTTTGGCTATAAATACACAACACATTGCGGTAGAGCACAGTGGTCGTTATATAGCTATATAGCCAATGCTATACTGACAGATGTATGCGTGCGTTATTCCATTTGTTTATTTATCTCTCCCGATCGCTCTCTCATCATATGTCGCTATTTCTCGCTGTTTGGGGAATTTTTATGCATTTCAATTATCGTGCTGAGATTTTCGACTAAATGGCTCTTAATGCACTCAGCGAAAAGTTTGGATAGAAAACATCTATATGTATAGAATACTTATATTTTTTAACTTTTGTTAAACTATTTTTTCTATAGAATTCTATAAAAATTCTAACGAAATAAACACGGTAATTATTTATTTAAATTTTTTATATTGTACGCATCCAAATAGTTTAATCCATAAACTACAACAGTTGAAGAGAAGCATTTGATTAGGATTATAATTTCTATTTAAACTGGTAGTTTGGCCGTTTGCTTCTACTATTAATATTAAGTAAACTTTTGCTAGAAACACAACACACACAGACTTTTTTCCCTACTGACCTGCATCATTCACTCACTCATATCATCACTCATTTATTCACTCGATTCCTCAACTACTCCATAACTCATTCCCTTTCACTCACTCCATTACTCACTCTCTCTATCGATTTCACACTTCTTTACTCAATTGCATTATGCACACACTTATCCCTAACTGGCTTGCTCACTCTCTCACTCCACCACTCTTTCACTCTCTCACTCACTCACTAACTCACTCACTCTCTTTATTCACATTCACTCCATCACTCCCTTCTTTTTGATTCTTCTTTCACTCTCAGCTTTTCGCTTTTAATCTACTGTATTATATTTGTCAATTGTGCATTAAATTTATTTTTTATTATGCCGACAAGACAATTACATTGGCAACCCCTCTCCCCCCTTGCTCTACGCCACTGTCCCCAATGTTTACATTTTTTTTAGCTGGCATTTTCCGGCGATAGTTGGCGCTGAAATTGTTTTCCAATTGATGCAAGTTGCTGATGAGTTGTGTTTCAATAGATTTGTTTAACAAGCTGTCATTTAATTACGCTATGAACTGATTACACAGATATAAATAAAGCCGCAGCAATAAAAAAAAAAAACAATTACAACAACAACCACAGCAACAATTTTCCACAGTTTTCCACGCGTTGTTCGAGTCGCGCCGCACAAATTGCAACTGTCGAGTTGTCGTCTCTGTCTGCGGCATTTGGCACAGTTTCAACTGGGCCCAAGAGTGCACACGCACACAGCCAAGCACACACGCACACGCACATATACACACACAATACACACACACACAAACACGAACACACAGTGTGTGAAGAGATGGAATCAAAGCGCGCCTCCAATATGATGATATTTATAAATTTATGATATTGAAAACAATTTGGGTTGCTGTGGATGATGTTGGACGGAGTGGGGTATGCCAACGCTCAGTTACCTCTAGTAATACCCTGTAAAAACAGGGCTAATAATAAGTAGGGAGCATATATGTAACAGGCAGAAGGAGGCGTGGCACAGCCCTTAAGACATTTATATTCTTCATCTGGAGTACGAACTGAGTCGATTTCTTTTACTAGAAATTTGGATCTTTATACTACTACTAATCAATACTACAGTTTGGAGTTGTTTTATTAAAGTACTAGGTATTTAAGACTAATTTAAAATATTAAAGTGATGATGATGAATTAATGTTCTATATAAAATATATTTTGTTTAGGGTGAAGAATGGCTCTATATTTATGTTATTTGTCAGCTGCAGCTACTCCATACTGTTGCACAGAAAGCTAGGGTATGCAAACATCAGTTGCTAATCCAGAAAATTGCTTATCCAAGCAGATTTTTTGGCTGATGTAGTTGACAACATTTTGTACGCAGCCTTAAATTTTTGATAGCTCAAGAAATTGTCCGTTGCCCTCTCTTTCTGTTAAACTATCTCTCTCTCTGTCTCAGTCATGCAGTGCTTGTCTGGCCTGTGGCTAAGGTTTATATTGTTTAAAAACGTATTTCAATTAGTTGGCAAATGTTGCCTTTGGCTATAAGTTATGTTTCTTTGTTGCAGTTGCAGTTGCAGTTGCAGTTTTTTTTGCCGCTTTCAATTGTTGTTATTTTGCTTTATGCCGCGAGCAGCAACAACAACAACAAACAGAGCAGAGCAACAACATCTCAGAGTGCGACAGAACATAAATAATAAGTGCCGCCTAAGAGTATGCAATGGGAAATTATGTTGCCAGTGCACTATGGACAACAGTACTACATTTTACGGCAATAATTCATGTTTCGAAAACAAAACAAAATTTTTTAATTTTTTTTAAATTTGTAATAAGGTTTATAGAGTCATAGCGATTTTAATTTCTTCGTGGTTAATCGGTTGTGTCCTCACTGGATTTTAACTGGTTTAATAGCATCGCTATATAATTAATTTTGGTTTGCATATAAGAATTTCCCTGTATTATTTAATTTAATTTAATTTTGAGTTTGACTACATATTGTAAAATGTGAGAAAAAGCGCAAAAAAACTAGAATTTTTCAAGCAAATGCTCTTCAAAATAAGCCAGATTTGACGGGAAAGTTACCGGATTTGGCAACAGTGCCCAGTAGGAACATGTGGGATGCAACTGACACCTGTGTGTGTGTGTGTGTGTGAGTGTGTGAAACAGACGTGTATGAGCTGGTAGGCTTTGTTTATTATCTGGAGCGGAAAATTCAACGCACACAACGACACGCTGCAGCGTGTTCTTGCCCCGTCTGCCACATGGCCAGGGGCAATGGCACAAGTTTGCCTAACCGGCAAATATTTGTGAGTCAAGGGGCGTTGGATAAGGAGGGAGGGGGAAGAGTGTGGAAGAGAGGAGGAGAGAGGGGAAGGGGGCGAGTAGCCCGTCGCTCGCGTTTATTGTTGTTCCATGATGATTTTTGGTGTCAGCATAAATGTCACTTGTTTCCTTTACACTACTTAGCCCCCGCTTCCCACGACACGCTTCCCTCTCCCGCTTCCCTCTCCTGCTTCCCTCTCCACGCACCGATCCCTCCTTTACCCCCTTGCTTAACTATGCAACTGTGTCAGCCCAAGCCTTTGTCTGCTTATTGCCACGCTCCACAGCCAACAGGCGTTGGCAATCCGAAAAAAATCAACATAAATTGTTGGCAATCTTTGAATTTGTATAAACAATTCAGGGCTACAAACCTAAGAGAAATGGGTGGAGGTTCCAAATTCACCTGCTAGCCAGGGAAGTCGAAAATATATCGAAATAATAGTATATCGATATTTAAAACTAAAAGATTTTTTTATAGAGATATTTCTTTGTCCAAATATTGAAATTATATATTTTGCTATCGTAGTTAGCCGAGTGAAATGGATGTCAACTATATTTACCAGAATTATTGGACGAGCCCAATTGTAGAATATCCCACGAACCAATAAATTTGCCAATAAAATGCAATTTAAGCTTTTAGTAAATCAATTTAATTATTCAATATTATAGTTATTACTATTTTTATTTTTTATTTTATTGTTATTAATTGCTGATGTTATTTTTATATATATTTATTTGTTATTGGTGTTTACGAGAGTGCTATCGAGAGTATACATGTTTGATCATCCCATGCAAACACATCCACGGAAATCCTCGGAAGAATACTGCGTGTGGTACCATGGCGATTAAAAGCGTCTGAAAATCTGAGAAATCTGTTGAAAGCCAGAGAAGTGGAAGGAAAATAGGAAATTAGGCTGTATATACGAAGAGAGATAATACCAGTTACTCACACATGAAAAACCTAGTATGTGGGCAATTACATGATGCGCGTTACCAATAAAAAATATAAATTTACAAGAATATTACACATAGATACAGCTCTGAAAGAAAGAGGAAAAAAACGACACGTTTCCAAATTGCACTTTACAAAATTACTTTAAAAAATACTTACTCAAATCAAGAAGTTTCTAGAAATTTGGTTATCTGGACAATTTCCAAATTTTATTTGAATTTCTGATTTTTTTACGGAAAATTTTGATGTGTTCGGTCCCGTTGCTGAGGCTAAACTGGAAAAAAAATGCCTGTAGATTGAACAATAGCTTTTCTGGCATATCAAAGCCTGCTTGATTGAACAATTTTAAAATGTAATTTCGAAAATAGAATGGCCTGTAAAAGAAACATAAAAAATACAAATTAATAAAATAAAAAAATTAAATTAAATAAATAAATAAAAAATATACAATAAATTAATCGTAAATTTTTAAATATTTTTGTAACAAATGGAATAATTATATAAATACAAGAAGTCCGAAATCGTCGAGTAATGAGCGGAAAAGCGGGAGAGTGAGAGTGTGCGAGTGAGAGAGGAAGAGCGGAAGCGCCGCTGCAACAAAAACAAACAAATCAAAACGCCATGCACGTGTCAAATGGACTGCGATGGCGGCGGCGACTGCGACGGCGGCGGCGGCGGCGGCAGCGGCAGCGGCAGCGACTCCTGACTGAGCGAGCTTGCATGCGAGTGTGAGTTCGTGTGCCCGTGAGCCGAAGGCTGCCTTGCGCACGAAGCGGCACGAGGCACGAAGGCTTCGCTGCAGCAGCAGCTGGCACAGTCGTCGACCGGCTTTCGCAGTGTACGCACGTGTCGCGCTTGGCAGCTGGCAGCTCGCAACGTAACGCAACGCAACGTAACGCAACGTAACGTAACGTCAGTAAGACTTAAGGCTTTGACGAAACACAACGTAAGCACAGCTTGTCAACACGTGTGCCAAACTAACTGTAAATCGTCGCTGTCTCTGTCTCTGCTGCTGTTGGTGGTTATTGAATTTTTATTTTACTTCATTTAAACTTTTATTTTAGTTGAGGTCAGCGTTGTTTGGCATTCTTCATTTGTTGTTGGCGTTATTGTTGTTGTTGTTGTTGTATGTTTTTTTTTTGTTGTTTGTTAAGTGAAACTGAACCGCAACAAAACGTGCGCGAGTGCGAGCGAGCAAAGGAGTGAAACAAGTTATTAATCATTAAGGAACAGTTATGTCGCGTGCTCTCCCGCTCTTCCGCTTTCTTTCTCTCACTCCCACACACACACACTCACACACGCTAACTGCGCCTAAATCGCAAGTTTAGTTTGCCACAGTGTTGCCAATGTTCTAAAAAACAAGCTAAAAGAAATTTTGCAAAAACAGGCAACAAACAAAATCTAGCTAAAATTGAAGATTTCTTAAGATTTTCATTGCTTTTACTTCTCACAATATCACAGATCTCGTCAGATTATTCAAAAAATTTACATATATAAATGTTAGATCAGTTTTTGCAAGCATAATACAAATAAATTTCCTTAATTTTTGATTCAATCTATTATCAAAATCTGCTAAGTGAAAGCGCAGCTGCCACAAACATTCAAGAGATTTAAATTTCCGCAATCTTTTGTTTGAAATTAAGACGCAAAACGTGAACGATCAAATACGGTTCTAATGTCCTGCACTGCAGTATATTTAAAACCCAGGTGCGTCCGACTGATCAGCTACGTCCCTAATGCTTTTAAAGTTTTTCCTTTGCGCCTATAAAAACTGCCAATTCTGACGGGAAAAAGCCGGTTTGCCAACACTGGTTTACTTTGTTTATTTGCTGTCTGTGTGTGTTGGGCTTTAAATTTGTTTTTTTTTTGTTTTGTTTCGTTTTTTTTATTTTTGTCGGTGCTTAACGTAAGCGTAAACGTTAACCTTAAGCGTTAACGTAAGCGTTTATGCTTTATGCCTTTATCGTATTTTTAGACACTTTGCGGTCCTTTTCGTCTTTTGGTCTTTTGACGACGGCTGCTGTCAAATGTTATTCATTTCCATTTCCATTTTGACACATTACTCACATTTCGGCCATTTCGTGCAGTTCGAGTGCATTGTGAGTGTCTGATCGCACTGAGAGGCCTTTGAATTTGTGGATAGTATTCACTTAAACATGGCTTTTATTTGCCAAAAAATGGGCGAATATTCACCGATGAATCATTTCTGTTGTTCAACTCTATCAGCTCAAATGATCTCTTTGAATATAAACTGAATGTGAGTAGCATTTTCTCTTGTTCACGTATCCTTCTCCGTGCTGAATATTCACTCTAAGTTTGAGTAATATTTACATTAATATGTTCCTAATCAGTTACAAATTTCACAAATAACTACTTCGATTTTTTAGGTTTATCAGCGTGAATGATGCTTGTAAGTGAATGGAGAGTGAGTGTGAGTAGTTTGAATTCAAAGAATTAATGAATAATTAAAGGCAACAATTCTTAAAAACCCACACACAGATTAGTATCCACAAACGATTATTCACATGCCATCAAGATCACTTATTTATTTATACTTACTCATGCAGTCTCTAAATTTTAGAATAAATACGATATATTTACGAATGAATTGAGATAATGAACGTTTATGCTTCTAGTAGGTGTTTGCGAGCAATTGCATCAAGATCATTTATTCATAAAATGATTGTAAATGAAACAAGATCATTTATTCATACAGTATGAATTGTTAACTAAAGATATTTCGGAACTACTTTTTATTTTAGTTAAATTTTTAAAATTATTATCAATTAATAAATATTCTATAAAAGTTCAATTTATGATATTAAAGACACTTTAAATAGCGAAACTACAATAATTCCTAGATTGGCTTTCTGGTACTTTAAAGCACTCGAAATATGCGTTGAAAGTTTTAAGCGTATTCATGTCTCACTCTATTTAAATGCTCGCTTTTGTCACTTTATTCGAAAACACTCACTCTGCAAAAGGGACAGGCTGAGTCCAGTGAGTCGTGAGTGGAGAGTCGGGTGTACTCGTAGCATTCGCTTCCAGCTCATTGATTCTGTCAGCCCTTTCTTGCCACAGCTGTTAATATAAATTCTGAATGTCTTACGATTCGCTCGCAACGATTTATGAAAATTGAAGTCTTTGTTTTATTACACCCGGAACGGCCATGTCGAATGCCATCGAATGCCATCGACTGCCACGGCTCTCCAGCATTCATTGTTGCCATTTGTTCAATATTTTATGCAAAACAGTCCCCGAGCTCACAGAGACCCCCCCTCAGTCCCCCGCTGCCCTCTTGGCCCCCTTAATCCCTTCGCTGGGCTTCCAATCTCCGTTTCAGGCTGCCTACGTCACTTGATTTAGCTTCAGGTTGCAAAACAAGGAACACCTTCGTGCCCTAAACGCCAACGCCAACGCCAACTCCAACTCCAACTCTTACTCGAACCTCTTTGTGTCGTCTCGACCTACTTTGATTCCGTTTTACCGTGCCTTCAGTCCATATTTGTACTCCTGCAGTTCTCCATTTCTCCAGTTTTCCAAGCTGCTAATGTGGCTAATATCGACTGGCGACTGCCTCAACGTTTTTGGCACTTTACAGTTTCGCTTTGCGTGTCGTTTTTATGCCCAGTTTTCTCTCAAATACACTGTAAAAAGCAGCTCCATAAAACACGGCAATTTGTGCTTGAAATTAGTCTCATTTAACTGAAGTTTAACCCATTTTTAGATCCATCGAAAATGGGGCATTTTATGTGCTTGACATCAATTTTATTGTGATCACACTTGTATTTTTCTTGAACTTTGTCCTTTAAATTAAAGTTTTATTAAGAGAAATTTTTCAAATTTTTATTTAAAATAAAACTTTTTTAAAAGACTGGCTTGGTAAAATTATATAAATTTATTTATATGCAAATTGACCTAAAATATTTTAAATAATTTCAAAACAAAGTTACAAAAATCTTTAATCTTTTTGATTACGTTTCAAGTTTGATTTTGATAGAATCTTTTGGTTTGAAATATACTCAAAAGTGTATCTAATTTTTGCGCAGTGTAGCGCCTGTATATATGCCATTACAGGCCTGCCATCTCGATAGTTGAATTCTCTCTGGCTCTGGGCACACAATTGCCATAATTCAATTTTAGTTTTAATTTCCGTTTTTGGGTGTAAATTGCATTTGCTGCCATTCTCTCACACACTCAACGCGTGTGCATGTGTATTCTATGTCTGTGTGTGTGTGTGTGTGTGTGTGTGTGTGTGTCGGAGCTTTAATCGTTTTTTCTCTATATGAATTTATTATATTATTTTCGAACACGTAGAGCTGGGCTGCATTGAAATTGTAATCCCAGCCCGAGAGTCAAGGAGAGCACACAAACGCAAACGAAAACAAAAACTTTCCATATTTTCGTCTCATGAAAAATATCAAACTCGTTTCGCGTTAAAAATGCCGTCGATTTTGTGGTTAACCGTGGGATTGTTGGCCCTCTGGCTGCCCTCGATATCCGCCGGATCCTGCCGCGAGGCCCAACTCTGCTGTAATGGACGCGATTCCTCTTGTGTGGTCCAGAAGGCGCCCATCAACGCCATCATCGAGGATCTGAGCGATAAGCCATGTTACTGTGATCACGCCTGTCTCAAGCTGGGCGATTGCTGTGATGACTTCAAGGATCATTGTGGAGGTGAGTAATGAAAACGGCAACCGCCTTCACGTCTTTTGCAAGCGCCTTCCGCGACTCTTCTGACAGAAATGTTTCCAATAATTAACTATAATATAAGTTAAAGCTAATATTTTTGCCCCTCAGTTCGAGCAATTTTTTTTTACATGCATAAGGATGAAATATTGAAATTAATTGGAAACTTTCAAAATATACGATTGCAACTGTTGTACACATCATTGTATTTGTTGTACGAAAAATAAAAACGTTAAAACTTTAGTATTTGCACCCTATTAATTTGTTTAATTAAATTAGTAAATAATTATATTGTGCAGCATTTGCAAATTTGTAAATTGAAGTCTGCTCGGGGAATAAAGATGCAAAAATATGTAAAATAAATCAGCTCATTTGTGGCGTATGAGCGCACATAGACAGGCGCTGAAAAGTATGCTACAAGAAATAATGAAATATTCTCATAGAAAGGCGCTGAAAAGCATGCTACAAAAAAAGAAGAAACTGCAGTTCATTAACGGCAAGTAAAAGCATGCTCATATGGAAAGTTTTAGCCTGAAGTACAATGTGGAAATGCTCAATATGTTGCGGCTGTTGCCTTCCCCCTTCCCACATGTAACTAGGACTATAAAAAGGCCAACTTAATGGCCACATCCACCAACTAAGAGCCAGCATTCATGGCTCGTTGGGTCGCCATCGCCATCGCCATGGCCTCAACTCCAACTCCATCTTCTTTTTCATCGCCATCTTTGTCTCAGTTTGTGTCTTGGTTTTGAGCATTTCGCGTGTGTGTGCGGTTACAAATTTGTTCTTTGCGTTTCTCTTTGCTTCTTTCTTGCTTATTTCTCTCTTTCTCTTTTTGTTTTTCGTTTTTTTGTTGTTGTATTTTTGTGTTTTTTCGAAAGTACAATAGCTAAAGGGCTTTAATTTTATTACACACAGCAAATAAAGTCAACGAACATGCGGCATATCATCTTGTGTCTTTCCTTTCCCTTCCCCTTCTCTTCTCTTTCCTTCCCCTTTCCGCCAACCCCACGCCATGTCTCGCTTCACTCAGCCTGCCAAATTAAATAAGATACAGACAGAGGCACAGACAGTAGCCGGCATTGCAGTCAGCGAGCCGCAGACGTAAACGGAGCTCCTACTGTAGTTGCTGACGGAGACGGAGAATCAGACGGAGTGAGAGAGGGAGACGGAGACGCAGACTTGGCCAAAAGTTGCCATTTTTCGTGCCAGCTGCGGCTACAACTTGCCACATACCAAAACGAGGCAAAATGCAAAAATAAAATAAAAATAAAACAAGCATGCGGCAGAGCATCGACTGCATACATACCCTGTAATAAGTTGCAGTTAACTCGATTTAGATTTAGGGCAAATCAAATATAATTGTGATTTGATTTGCAATCAATATGTAGCCCAAATGCTTAGAGCTATTAGCCTAAAATTTTCACTATTACAATTCAATTAAAATAAATAAATTTCCTAAAAAGTATTAAGTTGAACTTAAAAATGAATTGCGCCAAAACTTAATTTGTGGCGTATTTTAATTTGTTTTCGAAATTAAAATAGGGCGAGTATAGGTGATTTGATTAGTTTTACAATTATATATTGCTTTAAATATTTGATTTGTGCTTTATTTGGTTTCTATTTGAGGTTTTATTGAGGATATTTATTTAGTTTAAAAGCACAACAAATGATTTGCATATTTTTACTCGTGTTCTGCTCTACTGAAAGCTAGCAATTGAGCAACTTAGCAGCTGATTACACTTACTGGGTATCTGCTTAAGAAAAAAAGAAACTACTAACAAACAGTCGGCGGCACAGTGGGCATAAGCAGCAGGCACAGCCACTGACAGCAGCTGAAGGCAGACCAAGTTTATTTAATTTTGTAACAAATTTGATTTGATTTTTATTGTAGTTGTTGCTGATGTTGTCGCTGTCGTTGTCGTTGTTGTTGCTGTTGTTGTTGTCGGAGTTGTTGCTCTTGGCAAGTGAGATTTATGATTTCAACAATGGCGCGCATCAATTAAACACTCGCCACAAAGAACGCCATAAATACACTTATACCAATGCAAACACGGCCCTCACACACACAATGAAACATAAAACGCTGAATGACAATCATTTGCCTGTCTGTTGACTGCCCAAAAGGTACGAGCCAAAACAACCTCCCACTCCACTCCCCACTCCCAGTCACTAGAGCTGCAAGCGCTGCCAGACAGGAGCGGTTCAGCAGCCTTGCGGGTGGCCAGAAATGCCAGGCAATTAATTAGACAACGATATCAAAAAAATATAAATATATTACTGCTGACTTCAAAGTCAAAGCAGCTGCAGTTGATATTATTCTGTTTGTTTATATTGTATCTATATCGTATCAATAAGATCAAATGCCACTTAAAATATAAAAAAATGCAAACTTAATATAAGATTTAAAGTCTTTAAATAAAGTCTCATTAAAATAAATATCCAAAATAACAATTAACAAAAAGAAACATTTCACAAAATTTGCAACAAATGTAATAGGGAATATTAATTTTATTTTCAAAGAATAAAAATAAAATAATAAAATAAAATAAATAAAATAATAAGTTTAATCTCATGCAATAATCTAATACAACAACAATAATAATATATGTAAAATAAAATTAATAGCAAAACTAAAACAAATATTATCATTACTACTAAAAAGTTAACTCGTATTTAGCCCCTAGTCTTTGCTAAACCGCTCCTGAGCCCAACTGAATCTCAGTCTTGGGCTGTTTTGTGTTTTTTTCTGGATATTTTCTACGGTCTTTGCACTATTTTATTTGAACGTCTATAACTACCAATTAAGTTGGTAAATATATCGCCCTATAAACATAGCAAACATGTCAAACTAACGGATAGACAGCGAAGCGAGCGCCGAACCGTTGCGGATGCAGATGTAGATGAAGGCCAAGGCGAAAGCGAAGATGAAGATGGGGAAAAGGAGAAGAAAAGGCGAGGAGAGAAAGCCGGAATGAAGGCGGCTGAGTGACAGGCAGGCGTAAAAGGAAATGCGTATAGAGCGATAAATGTCAAGTTAAAAAGGAGAACAGCAAAGGCAACAATGATGGAGCCCTCGTAAACTTGTGGATCGAGAATGTTGGGCAATACTGGCAATACGATATATCGCCCTGCAATGGCGTTAGAAACATGTGCGTGGAGGGAGGAGGTGGAATGAAAAAAGAGGCAGGAACAGGCAATGGATGCAGATACATGATATGCCATTGCCTCATCTATGGGTCTTAACTGGGATAAGTAGGCAAACAGCTGCTGAGTGCGAGTGTGAGTGTGAGTGCGAGTGTGAGTGCATATGAATGTATTCAGCTCAATCAATCAAAGTCTTGTGTTGTGTTTAAGCAAAACATATCGATAACATGGCCAATGAAATGCCAACCGAATCGATTTCAACTCTGGCAACTCTGGCTCATTAAAGCCTTCACATTCGTGAACATTTGTCACATTTCATATCCAGCAAAACTAGCATAATTCACGCTAATTAGTTTAACGAAATGCCCTTCAAAAGACGGCCATAAATTGTCTGCACTTTGGGCATAATTAATGGCAAATCGGTGTATGAAGAACAGAAAAAGAAAACCGCAAGAAAATTTGTTAGGAAAATGCCCTATCTGTCATTCTTAATGCTAAAGGCTGGACTCGCCATATTATAGGGAAATTATATAAATTTATAAAAGCATTTATCCTCACTGACCGACGATTAGAGTTGTTTACAATAAAAAAAACTTTTGTTTTGGTTTTAAATTTATGTTTAAGTTATTTTATCGCTTATTTTATGCTCAATTTAAAATGTATTTTCAGAGTCTCTATCGTCTTAAATTGATAAAAATTTTTAAATGTAAATTTAATTTTTTACGCTTGGTTTACGATTGTTGACAACAATTATGCAAATTTATTTCTTATTTTTTAAATTTCGTTGTTATTTTTCCTTTTAATATTAAACAAATAAATAAATAGGCAAATATTGAACTCTCACTTCTCTTGCATTCTCTCATATCTTAGCTTATCTCGGCTAATCTATTTGTTTTAAATCGGTGAAAGTTTTTTTTTAGATTAGTCATCCCATATTATTTTTATTTATTTTCTCAATTTTACTTTGTGCTTGATTATAATTTGTTTTAATTTATTCTGTCGCCCTAAGACTCCATTAAGACTCGCATTACAAAGTTTATAGCGTTTACCTAACCCAATTCAATAGGCAATTGATTGCCAACAATTTCAAGTTGAATACACAATTATACCCAACGATTGAGCTGCATAGAGGGTATTAAAGCGCTGATCGACTGACTGAAAGGACGGTAAAGCGGCTTTAACGTTGCTTTTGACCCTTTTGACTTGGATTCAAATTGTCTGTTGCCCCAACAACTGTAAGCTGTAAACTGCAAAGTTGTCTGAAATCGAGGCCAAGAACGTTCCAGCCCCATTGTATCGACTTGACGTCGATATAGACTCGGCTCTGCTTTCGAGGTCAGCGGCGGGTTGAAAGTCAGTTGAAAGAGTTGGATGCCGGGTTTGGTAAATGAAATACATTTGCCTCAAGTCGGGCCAAATCAAATAAATCAGTTGGCAAATTTGGGAAAAGTGGCATGAGCGCAAAGATACGCTGTAAAAAGGTTTATAGATTACAAATATAAATGCCAAATGGAACAAACTTACTGAGTTGTTATAGATAAGCGATTTATTTGTATGCTGAAAAGTGTGGGCTGTGTATATACCCTGCTGGTGTGCGGCTTTGTTTACAGGGTGTGCAGAAAAGGTCGCTAGTAAATGTTAAAAAATTGTCTTGGGTTAGGTTATTGTTGTCATTGCAATTGCCTAATGAGCGACGCTTTTGACTTGGCACAGACCATTTGCGACAGGGAAAGATGAAGATAGTTACATGTGAAGAGCACGAGGAATGGGGGAGGGGGGGATGGGTGAGAAAGAGAGAGCAGGAGCAAAAGAGGCTGGAAGATAGAGCGAGCTCAGCTGCTGGCTATGAAACGCCTAATTGAATCTGCCACGAAACTGATGAATTTCTTGTGTCAGTTGGCTAAAAGTTGGGACAAAGAGGGACAGGGCGAAGGGAAAAGAGAAAACGAGAAATACAGAGAGAGCGAGAAAGAGAGCTAGAGAGAAAGAGAGGTAGATAGAAAGCTGTATATATTTTAGTTAGCGAGTTTGAGAGCTGTACCAGTGGAGACCTTTTTTGCCAAAATTCGGCTGCACAAACCCTGCTAATGCCAGGGCCTAATTCAATAGGCACTAAAATGGCTTAAAAAGGGATTTAATTATTAATAATTATCAAAAATGGCCAACACACTCAATAAAAGCTTTGCCAAATAGCGGAGAATGTGAGAACGAATGGAGGTAAGCAAAGGTTATGCCCACAGCTGAAACAGAAGAGGGCTTTTGCGTGTCTCTCTCACTTCGCTTTTCTCTCTCCTTCTCTCTCTCTCTATCTCTCTCTCTTTCTCCCTCGTTCTCTCTGTGCCTATCTGCGTCTGCCGCCAATGTTGATAATATTGTAATTATAATGAAAACGTTTATAAAGGGCTGACACGTCACGCCCACACGCACATTAAATCCACGCCAACATTGACATGCAGATATATAATTACACTCAGAGAAAAGCAGCCGGAAATAGACAAATATTAAGCAATGTTGAATCCGAAATACATTTAAAATCTAGAAATTCTGGATTGCATGAGAAATATTTCAAATAAAATTGTTCTTACTCAATTCAACTGATTCTTGTTTGAATCAAGTGGGAATGCTTAGGGATTTTTCTGAGTGTATGTCTGCATATATATGATGGAAACTGACGGACGTTTAGAACGTGCCCTACTCTTCCATCTGGCCAACTAAACCTCCCAACCTCCCCACAATCCTAGCCATCCCTTTCCTCCCCACCATTTGAGCGAACTTGTCTAATACTTGACTAAGACTTTTCGGCTCAAACTTTTAGCACTTTATTAATTTCATTTGGCATATTTAACGCATTTACTTCCTCCCACGCCCACCAGCAATGCGATTCGATTAGAGGCGTGCCTGTGGGCGTGGCAACATTGTCAGTTTGTCAAATCGAGTTGTCTTTAGCCGCTAATGACTTTGCGGGGGGCTATACGAAAGAAAAGTGGAATCAAAAGCAAGTTATTGATAGCGGAAGCAACCGAAAGGTATTCAGAACATATGCCAAGCACAAATTAAGGGTTTGTTGTACATAACTTTTGCAAATTATGAAAATGTTTCAAAACATAATATTTATAAAACTAAAATTAAGCATGCAAAATAAACCGCTAAACGTTACTTGTTTGAAAATAATTGGAAGGACAATTATAATATTTTAACAATTTTCACTTAAAAATATTCTAATAAATACAAATTATAATTATACATTATGATTTTCGGATATCCGAAATGGTTTAAGTTCTTATATTTGCTATCCAACTAAATTTACATGTATTATATTTAATTTATATTACATTTGAAGTAAATTTTAACAAATATTCGAAAGTAATATGTTTGAACAAGGAGGCATACAAAAAACTCGTTCAATCGAATTCCCGACAGACTTGTTAAAGTATGCCAAGCATCTGTACTCGACAAACAACAAATCTAAAAAGCAACGATTCGAACGAAAATAATAATATTGAACACAATAAAAACTAGAACATCGTGGAAACTAATATAAATAGTTGTGTGAAAATGGGCACAGAATTGAATACTAACGAAAGATCATCACAAGACAATAACCAGAATGATAATCAAATGTGGGACATTGACTTTATGGCGCGCATTGATGAGCTGAAAGCGTTCATCACAAACAGGAACGTTTCCCTTCGGGATAGAGATCTTGCTCTCTGCGTGAAGTGGTCGGATATATTCCGCTTGGCTCCAGACGAACACAAACTGGCTCGTAATAGTCTTTTAATGCTGCTGCTGAGTCAGATGAAAGAAATGGGGCGAATGCAATATCCGTTTAATGAACCAGACAATCTAACTTTGGATTTGCCCACTGTGCTGCAGAATTTTAAACGCGCAAATCGGCGTTCAACGAAACATTCAGTGTCAAAGAGATCGGCTGCCAATGATGAAGAGCAACAACAGAAATACCTCAACAAATTAAAGGAGGAGCAACTGAAATCAACGGAACCAGTGGCAAATGTCAACGCGAACAGAGCAGATGGAGTGGGCGAAGTGAAGGTCGTTCCTAGTAGCACATCTCAGAAGAAAGACGATAATGACGCAGAAGATGGTGCTGTTGGGGGGAACATCATTAATGCAAAACCAATGACAAGGCCATCGATTGGAAAATTGAATGGAGAGGAAGATAAACACGAAAAGCTGCCCTGCCATAAGAAACCCAGTGCTATTGTAAAACGTCCTCAAGCGGTAAAGCAGGTACGATCGGAACTTAAAGAGCGTGAACTTAAGGAGGGCGATCGCAAGATGATGCTGGTTTTGAAGCTTAGGGAAGAAGCAAAGCAAAAGCGTTTGCAGTTCGAGCAGAAGAAACGCGAGCAATTGCAGAAAATTACCGCACAGAAGCATGAATATAAAAAGAAACTAAAAGAAGATCTGGAAAACATTAAACGCGAACATGAGAAAAAAATTCGGAAGGCTAATGAGCAAAGGAAACACCTTGGTAAATACCAACCCAAAATTAGAGCCCCAGGTGTTGCGAAAACCACACTGCGACCTCCGGTATCATCCCAAAGAACTGAACATTCAGAGGAAGTCACCCCCCAAATGCGAAATCAGGGACAGCAAAACCAAGAGGCTTATCCAATACTGAAACATAGTGAGGCTGAAAAAGAGCCAATACTGAAACTTAGTGAGCCTGAAATAGAGCCAACTACAAAATTGGATGTGCAGGAAAATAAATACACTTCTGAACTTGAGCAAAGAGGAATTTTGATGACAATTGAATTGACAGAGAGTGAGTTAGCTTTTAAGGAAGTACTTGAAGAAAAGGTTTTGTTGAGGAGAGTGAAGGAACTTCAAAAGCGCAAATTAGATGCGGTCAATAACATAACAGAATTAACCAATTTGCTACTTGAGGAACATGCAAAACGACAACAAAGGCTGGAAGAAGCTAAGGAAGAACTCCGTCGACAAATTCGCATACTGAAATGCAAAAGGAGAAACTCCAAGCAAGTGGTGCATCCTCGGAGACCGCCTCCAGTAGACTACTCATTGGAAAATGAATTATTTGCAAAAAAAAATAAGTTCAAAAGAGAATCTCAGGAAATACAAATCGAACTGGATGAATTGTTTCAGTTAATGGAGAAGCTTGGATTGAATTCGGTACCTTCAGAAAAATGCAATGCTGAGAGCTTAACAGTCATTGAACCTGTGGATCCAGAAGAAGAAAAAAGAAAAACCAAAAGGAAACCTGAAAAGAAAAGCGCCAAGAAGAATATTGCAGTGGAGAAGCTTGGATTGAATTCGGTACCTTCAGAAAAATGCAATGCTGAGAGCCTAACAGTCATTGAACCTGTGGATCCAGAAGTAGAAGAAAGGGAAACCGTAAGGAAACCTGAAAAGAAAAGCTCCAAAAAGAATATTGCAACTGTAGAAATTACCCACATTCAAGCAGATATGACGGAAAGCGAAAAGCGAGAATGGCAAATAAAACAAATAAGCGATCGCAGATTGCGGCAAAGTCAAATGAATAGTAAATACGCTGATAACATGAAGTTGCTGCAAGAGCAATTGACTAATTGCGATGAACAATTGCAAAAATATCACAATCTAGATACTAAGAAGTTTACAATTTATTTGGACACTTACGAAAGCAAGCGAGAACAGCGCAGACAACAAAAGCTGCAGGAGTTGAAACTGGGAGGAAATACAGAAAGGCAAACTCGAACGAATGCAGTCCAACACAGCGAAGTAATTGATAAACAAATAGAAGTATCAGATGGCAACAAGCCGCCAGAAGCAGATAATGCCAGCGATAAGTTAAACCTTGCAGGCAGGTTTGCCCAATTCTGGTACAAAAGGAACTTCTCCAATCTGCTTGACTTTGAGCAGGAACACTGCCTGAAGTTCGCTGCAATAACTCTGGATTCCAAAAAAGAGCCAACGGATGCAGAAAACCAGCAAGAGCAAATTGTTACTACAAATCAGTCAGAGGACGATGGCAAAGCATCGCATGACATCGAGCAGAACGAAGATCTGGCAAGCCAGCAGCAATCCAAAATGTTTGCAGAGCCCGAACATCTGGAGTTTGCCAAGCGTGTTGAGGCGGGTCGTATTCCCTTCGAGCCCAAACGCCAACTGTTCCAGAAGGATCTAACTCTGGAAATCGAGGATGAATTGCGCGAGATTCAAGCCGAGCAGATGTTAGAGACTAGCTTGAGCAAGGCAATGGTTGCGGAATCGGCACCAGAAATGCAGTCTGCTAATCCATCAGAAACTGTTCCCACTGAAACTCAGTTTCAAGCTCCCGTCATCGTTTCCTCGGCAGCTCTTTCCACTGGTATTTCAATAAATATAATTCAGAAAGGAAATGTTCGCGCATGCAGAGCATCACTGTATCTTCCCAATTTGATTTCATCAACCACTGACGCAGCAGCTGTGCAACCGTCCACTGATCCCACATCAGCTGTACCACCGTCATTTGGTCCTGTATCAGCTGATCCAAAATCAGCTGCTTTCACATCAAGTATTGTCGTATTGACTGTTCCTAAGCTAATCACCTCAGCTGGTTTTCCCACAGCAGCTTCAAAGGCCAGTTCATCATCCTTCGAGTCTTTCATTAAATCTACTTATATGGATTCCAGTTCGACGCTCAAGAACGAGGTTGAATCTGGTTCGTATAATCTGTAATACATCCAAATGAAAGTAAAACCGAATATTAAAATCGGTTTTTTTTTTTAATTTGACAAGAATATTTATGATTATCTAATTTTAATTTAGATTTTAAAACCGTTGTTTCATATCTGTTGACCAGTTAAACATTTTTTTTCACCTGCTTTAGAATTGCTCAGTTTTAGTAAAAACTCCTAAATTAAATTTTTACTAATCATCAAGAGCAAAAATATTTCATACCAGCTTTAAAATGCAATTATTAGACCCTTTACTTTAAAAAAGTAAAAAGGGTCTATTAACTTAGTGCAAAGAGGAAATGTGTGTAACACCCAGAAGGAGGCGTGGCAGACCCCACAAAGTATATATAATCTTGATCAGGATGACAAGACGTGTCGATATAGCCATGTCCGTCTGTCCGTCTGTCTGTCTGTCTGTCTGTCCGTCTGTCTGTCTGTATGAACAACTAGATCTCAGCAACTGTAAGAGCTAGAGACACCATATTCGGGATTTAGATTCTCCTAATCAGTAAGCAGCACGAGTTTGTTTTAGATTTTGGATACATCCATTTTATGTTTTTTATGATTTCATGGCAGGTTCACGCATTTGTCAAGCGGCCTCTGGCGATGCTCAAGCTAATAGTTCGAAAGCTAGTTTCAATTGGTGGGATAACTTCAAGCTGGCAGAAAGTCAAATATTCGAGATCTTGCTCCAGATCGGTTTGAATTTTGAAGGAATTGGTAAGCTGGAGTCCTCGTATGCCAGTTTTCTGATCTCTAGCCAGCTGGGAAATGCCCCCCTAGAGGAAGAGTCTCGAGCCAGCGAACACGCAGATATGATGAGCTGTTGCGACCGTGTTGTGCATGCCCTCAAGGGGTTGATAAAAAGCGGGGAAAACTCGGAGAATGGATCGAATGGAAAGTGCGACATTTTCAATAGTATCTACAAGCCGATGTTTATGAACTTGGCCGGTATCCATAAGCTGATGGATAGTATGGACGCTTCCTTGAGCTGTGAAGATCCTGAAGAACTGGGGACAGTTGAAAGCCTTTATGAGGTTAAGGGATTACGTGATAGGAGGGTCATGACCTTGCATTTGTTTAAAATGCTGGGCAAACTATTGAAGTGTCATTTTAATGCCTCCAAGTTCATCTGGTTGGCGTCGGTAACTGCACTCGAAAAATACTTCAACAAGCAACAGGGAAGCAAAATTAGATCAATCTTAATTAAAACCAATTGAAATGAAGCCAAGTAATATCAGAAATCTTGGCAAATGGTAACTATATTCCTATCCCAAGACAATGTGCTTGTAATTATATTTGGTATTATTTCAGAGGTCAGTTTAAGCAACGAATCGTTAACAAATAATTAAACGCAACAATTTACACGAACAATTTATAAATATTGTATTATCAAAAATGATTTGGAAAATTATATATGTAAATGTTTGTAATTATTTTTTTTCTTTTGTTTTAATCCCTGGATTACAGATTTAGATTATGCTATAGAACGAATATTGTTACTAAATAAAGCCCAATATATTATATTTTTATGGAATTCATATGTTTTATTTCTTGATAAGCTTTAATTCAACTTTTCTTTGAACTCTGAAATTCTTGCTTACTTCTTAACAACTTTTCCAATCTCCAATTTTGCGTATTAATTTAAGCATATTGATAGATCGATCCCAAATTGGGGATTGAATGGAAATGGAGTGAAGCATTTAGTTATTTGGACGTTTTTTTCTCTGGATATGAAATTGAAAGTGGAATCGTTTGAGTTGAGTTGTTTCTCCCCCTGTTCGATGGAGAAATCTCAGTGCTTTGCTTTATTTGCTGCTCCTTAGTTTCAGCTCTGTTTCTGTCCATTT
The DNA here is from genome assembly GCA_035045125.1 of Hypselothyrea guttata. NCBI lineage: Eukaryota > Metazoa > Arthropoda > Insecta > Diptera > Drosophilidae > Hypselothyrea > Hypselothyrea guttata. Next base: position 145,964 of record JAWNNJ010002010.1, read on the forward strand.
ACTTATCCTTGCATCCTTATTTGCTTTCTGGTTACGCGTCGCTGATGACACTCTTTAGCTCTACCTTACACTTGGCACCCTTTCGCCCCGCCTCTGCCACGCCTTGTTCGCCATTTGTGTCTCTGTCAATGTTGATTTTTGCTATTTGACGTTTGCCATCGATGTTGTTGCAGCGACAACCAAAGTCAAACTCAATTTAACAAAAAATCAACGTAAATGTAAATTGAAACCCGTGTGCGAGCCGTGACTCAACGTTTGGCAAGACTCTGGCACCTCTCTGACTCTCCGACTTTCTGGCAGTCTGGCAGTCTGGCAGTTTGTCTGTCCGCTCGTCTGGTCGTCTGCTCTATATGTGCATGTCCCGATTGCTGCAAACACTTAAGAACACTGCACAGTGGGACAAAGGTCAAATATGTCAAGTAAATTAGGGTTTATGTATCATTTGATACGGTTCTCATTTCTAATAAGTGTGTTAAATAATTGCTAAATTTCGTCAAGACAAAAAAATATCTGAAAACGTACATTCGCACAAAACTATTAACCCTGTTTTTCCCAATTTCAATTAGTACAGGGTATAAAAATAAAATAAGATAAATCGTGATAAAAAAGCAAATCTAAAAATTCAAGATTTATTGTTTTCTTCGATTTTGATAGCTTTATACTTTTATATTCTAGATCAGCAGCAAAACTGGCCTAAGATATAATATTCCTTTCTCAGTTGACTCACGTTTGCAATTAATAAAAATTACTTTTTAATTAATATTTGCTTAATTTGCGCCAGTGTAAAATCTCTGACCCGCACTTTGTCGCTTGCGTGGCAACCTCCGACCCCACAAACTTATAGTGTAAATATATATATATGCATGTGTGCGTGTGTGTGTGTGTGTATGTGTTAAAAAGCAATTTCTTTACTTCCTGCAGTTGTTCTTGTTGTTGAAGAGCTGCATTATTGCCAGGTAACTGCTGACATTTTTGTGCCAACATCAGCAGTTCCCCCTTTATTTGTTCTTGTTGTTTTTTTTTAAGTGTACTTTGCACTTTCCGCAGTTACTTTGCCTTATTTTGGCATAATAAATGATGACAAATTAATTAAATCGACAACAGACAGCGGTGTCTGCTGTCTCCTGCTGCTCCTGCTGCTTCCGCTGCTCCTGCTTCAACTTTGACTGTTTTACTCAAATGTTCGCTCTACATGACATTACGTATACGCAGCGTTGTGCCAGCTGCAGCAGCTATTACATGCTAATTAAATGTACAATCTGCAGGTGCGCACTTAATTAACAACACGCGTATGTCACGCCCACTTTATGCCTGCTTTATCTATATCTTGGAATATTTCATTGTGAAGCAGGAGATTGTAGCTATTTTAAGGCAAAGGATTATTTAGCAAAATAAAGCTATTTGCCTGTTTAAAGTTGAGCAAACAAAGCCAACATCAGGGGCGGGAGTTTTTTCATAATGAAAATAAATTACCAACAAATAATAAATGTATCTACCTTAATTCTATATCAGCTGCGCCTTTATCCGCTATCTGATAGATAAATAACTTCAAAAATTTGTGTCCCAAGTTAGACTTCAATTGCAGCACAAATGTTAAGTATTTTTAAATGTACAATTCCATATGAGATTGGCATGAAAGTTTCGCTATGAAGCGCAACATGCAGTGACCTTGACTAAGCCGACTAACACATTGATACTACATACATACACACACATACACACATACACCCAACTACACACAGTTTTTAGTTACATCCCACTGAGTTGTTTTTGCAAATTTGTCTCAACTTGGCTCGGCCTCTGCGGTTGATGCTGTTGTTGTAATTAGTGCATGTAGCATTTGAAGGGATATTAATTACTTTGATGCATGTACGCCATTTTGTGTGTGTGTGTAAGCTATACGCTGTCTGTATGTCTGTATGTAAGTATGTGTGCGTGTTTGTGTGTGTGTGTGTGTTTACCTGGCTTGTTTGACATGTTGTGCCACCACAGTCGCCTTCGCTGACCCACTTTCTGTTGGCCTTAGAGCTGCTCAGCTGCCTTTATAGTACAGCTCGACGTCTAACAGGCTGCCACGCCCACAAAAAACAACGCCGCCCCTGCCATACAACCCGTACAAGCCATACAAGCCGTACAACCCTAGTTTACAAATTTTTGCCTTAATTTTGTTGTTCGCACAGTTTTTTGTTTTAGTTGATTTAGGCATACCCTGCACAATTAAGCACAGGGTATGCTGACTTTATAAACAAACTTACGTCAATTATTCGTTATTCGATTTATTTTAAGTGTATTATAACAGTTTCGATTTTTATATATATTGTTGTTGCATAGGCTAAAGGTTAATTTTTTGTTTTTAAAATTAGTTTAAACTATTTTTTTAATATTCTTTGGCTTACTGTTATGATTCATAACAACTTATATCTAGGTAGTATGTTAGGTATTTCAAAAATATATATACAAATGTGTAAAGATAATACTAAATAATACGATGAACGGAAAAATAATGGAAAGGATTATACTATTTTATTTGGCAGATCAGTTAGATGAACCTTCTTTTTGTCCCTATTCTGTCTGATAATAATTAAAACTATTTTCGGAATATTAAAACTAGAAATGATAATTGTAATATTATTTATTTTAGAGGGTATTTGTGTAGTCTTTGCTTTGTTACACTCTGGTGTTTTTCGACTGCGTTTTCATTAGTTGCTATTTGGAGCCTGCCATTTGTTATTTTCCTGACCCTTTTTTTGGTGATTTTTTTGTGTTTCGACGGCTGCAGCGACAAGTTGTTGGCTCTGGGCCAGTGGCAGCTGCAGGTTAATATGGGCTGAAAAGGAGCACCCTAGAGCACCCTAATTAGTTATACTAGAGGCATGTTCTAGACTAGGCCATTAGTCAAATGGTTTTCAATTTATATGGCAATGGTAAACAGCTTTGAATGCATTGAATGCTGTGTATTCATTTCGCTCGTTTCATTCATTTGAGCTGCTCGTCTGGCAACTTCAGTTAGTCAGTATCAATTAATTGATTCAGCTGCGTATTTGCATCGCACTTCTCATAACACTTGGCATTTAAAATTAAAAATCCACACGATGCCGAGCAACAATAACAACGAAAATCGCTGGAAAATAAAAAAAAAAACCCAAACAATGCGGAGGAAAATGAATAAAGTGCATACGAATGCAAATGGCGAATGCAAATGCAATGAGTGCAAGTGAAAACATACGAAAAATTGTTGCTCAAACAATATGGCGCCTGGAAACGGAAGTGCTACGTTTTATTTACACTCGTTGAACAATTGAGCAAACAAAATGGCCAAAAGACCAGCCCCAATAGCTGTAGCTCTGTAAATGGAAGGACAAGTGAATTATTGAAATGTTTCACACACAACCACCGAGTGGATACTGCCAGTATTTGTTTTGCTCATCATTCCGTTGTTTGCTCTTGATGCTCGTTAATACGTTGTTTACCCTACTGTTGATTCGCGATTCTTTAGCACTCTCTGCACCTGGCTTACGGGTGGGATAATGTGTTGCATTTCAACATAATATTCGGTTTCGTTGCTATTTGAACCTTTTGAATTGCAGATTCCACTCGCTACACATTCAGACCATTTGCTGCTCATAAGGACCACTAGTTACTTTTTGACATTATTTGCTGAGATCACTCACTACTCGTTGTCTCCACTTTCGAAATGTGGAGTGCACTCGTTAGTCACAGAGACCACTCGTTACTCGTTACATAGGACCACCCATTCGTTTAAACCACACTCTATAGCTACCCATAGAGCTCGCTTGTTGCTGCATGAGACCACTCGTTACTCGTTTCGACCACTCACTACTTGTTGCGGCTACTCGTTACTCGCTCAGGCCACAGACGATATGCTTGAAAAGCACTAGTTAACACATGCTGCTAACACTGGTCATTTCCTTGTACGGGAAACCAGCCATCATGCTGTGCACTGTGCTGTTTTGTACATTTGGATGCACAACAACAAGAGCAGCAACAGTTACAATTACAACAACGAGAACAGAAACGACAGAAACGACAGCAACGACAGCAGCGACAGCAACGAGAACAAATATAAAATGAGTGCATTCGTGTTGCATTGGCTTTTGTCTGAGCCCAACGATGCGTGGCTGCTGTGATAAAAGTATCTGAAGTGTCTGCCAGGCGGTAGCCGCAGGCGTTGATGAACTGCAGCAAATCAGTTGTTGCCTTCCACATTTACCCCATTTACCCCATTTCCCCATTTCCCCCGTTGATTTCACAGAAGCAGCTGACAGCTTTTGATTGCAACATGCCAACGCAGCCCCTCTGCCAGCTCTCCGGCAACAGGCATCGGGCCATGCGCTGCAGAATGACTTCTCTTGCCTACAAATGAATGAATCATAACTGAATTGTCAGATTCAGCCACAGCTTGCAGAGCAGTTACCACAGTGCACTGATTGGCAGATTGGCAGATTGGCAGCTGGTTGAACTGGTTGAAGAATTGGCAACTGGCAACTGGCAAGTGGCAACTGGCAACTGGCAACTGGCAACTGGCAACTGGCAACTGGCAACTGGCAACTGGCAACTGGCAACTGGCAACTGGCAACTGGCAACTGGCAACTGGCAACTGGCAACTGGTCGGATTGTAAATTTCATACTTTGGGCAAATAAATAATTGTGGCATTCAGGCTGCGTCGAGGCACGCGCGTTGCCAATGATAACAATCTTGGGCCTTTTGCCACAAACAATCAAATTGCGCCCACGCGGCAAGGCCTACAAGGCCACGCGAACACGAGCATAAGGCGCAAACAGCGGGGGAAACCCCAGAAAAGAAAAGAGCTGAAAAGAAAAGCAAGGAAACGCAAAGAAGCACCCGAAACTTAAACCAACTGAAGAAACCACATTAATCATTCCCATGTGGTGTGTGCTGTGCGGTAGAGGGAGAACGTGCAGAATATGAGTTTGATATGCCCTGTAAAATGGGTACAGCTAAAGGGTATGCCACAGCGCCAACCAGCATTTTGTCAACAAGCAGCTTATACTTCTAAACGGTGCTCTACCTAATTACTACTTTAAAAGGTTATCTGTACAACCTTTTTTTGTTTGCCAGATTTTAGTTAAAGTGCAGCTTCTCTATTACCAACTTGCAGCCGAAGCTTTTTACAGAGTATCTCACCAGTCAACCGAACGTTGGGCGCTCAATTTTTTCTTGGCAAAGATAAACATAAAAAAGAGATGCGACATTAAATTAATTGAAATCGTTGAAAACAAACTTATGTTTGTTTTACAAGTCGCAGCAAAGAAAATGCGAAAATTTATTAATATGAAAACCCTTAACCTCGCTGTTTTGTTTTAAAAAATGATATAAAAGAGCAAGCCAGATAAACATCTCAGCTGTCTAAGGCACAAACGACTTATTCGCGAATGAGATGCAAAATAACAAAAAAAGAAATGTCGAAACATTTTCAGCAGATGACAAAGCAATAAATTCTCGCATCAGGAATTAAACAGCTAACTCCTCGGTGGCTGTACCTAATGATCCTCGCAAGGGGCCAAAACCCCATCGAGTAACCCTTGCCACATCGAGTCCCACACCAAGCTACCCCTAATGGGCAGCCCAATGAGTTGTCAGTTTCCTTAGGTCAGAGTCTGCATAATTACCAATGCTGTGTCTCGAAATATTGAAATGAGCATACAAATAGTGTGGGCAAAATACTCGTAAAGTGCCAAGTCAGCAGTTGATGCAAGGACTGTTGCTCTGCACCCCTTGATAGTTGTGTTTCAGTTCTGTTTTGCTGTTGGAGTTTGCAACTCTTAATTCGCTGTTCGCTACTCGCTACTCGCTACATGCTGCTTTCAACTCGCTACTCCCTAAAATCTAACCTGTAATATGCATTTACAGAGTTGCCACTCATTACATAGCCACCCAGTAGGTAGTGGGAACTTAGATGGGATCTTAATTTTACTCGCTACTGTTTACTCGTTTCTTTGAGATCCTAACTTCACAAATTACTTTTAGCTGAATGCTACTCATAAGTTTAGGGAATCTTAATTTAAGTCGCTACCATCTATTCGTTACTTTTGGTGATCTCAATGTTATATATGATTTTTGGATAGCTCGTTGTATTTGAATGGTTATCTTTAAGTGCATATTTAACCTTCTCGTTACTCGCTGCTTAAGCGTACTTCTGCAGCTGTTAGGTTAAAAAAAAGGACAAACAAAATATTGTTATGCACTAGTGGCATGTTCAGCTAGGAAAGTTTCTGAAAGTACAGCCTCCAGCTGGACACAAGCACTCGTTCTCTCTCTCTGTCTCTCTCTCTCTCTCTCTCTCTCTCTGTTCCTTTCTCTTTCTCATGTACACACTCGTTCACACACGGTATGCGCTTACATATTTATTGCGTGTTTACAGGCAAATTTAAAAAATGCAGCACAACAAAACTTGGTGACCCTGTAGCGCTTTCCTGCTCTCACTCTCTCGCTGTCTCTCTCTGTCTGTCGCTCATGTAGGCGTCTCTCTCCAACGCCTGACTGCAGCTGCAATGGCATTTTTATGCAAAACAACTGTTTGCTGTCAACAGCACAGCGGGCAACAGTTCGTCATAGACGGCGTCGGAGCGAAGGGTCCGAGGCATGCCGCAAGTGTGGACAATTGATGGTGTGAGCCTGGTCTGCAGCAGAAGCCGCTTGTCCACTATATAGCACACCCATACACACACACAAACACACACACACACACACACACACACACTCACACACAGTTCTCGCTCAAATGACCCTTTAAAAAGGCTTTAAATTTATGTGCAGCACATGACTCAATGAACTGATTGAAATGCCTCAAAAGCGCAGGGGGCACAGAGAGAGTGATGAAGAGAATGATAGACATTACGAGACAGAGATAAAGAGAGAGGGTGAGAGAAACAGAGCGAGAGAGAGTGAGGCAGGGACAGAGAGAGCTGTCATAAAATGCCAAAGGAATGCTGCAGCTGACCTTTGATCAGTCGGCAGGTTAAAGAGTTAAGCCCATAGACAGCGAGCTTCAAATAATGAAAAGTTTATTAAACTAAATTAAATTAAGTAACAGCAGGGCATGCATTTTGAGCAGTACACTGTGAAAAATGTCTAGAGCTCTACAAATTTGCACAATGTAAAAACAAAAAATATTTGATTAATTTATATTTTATGTAATAGAATATTTTCAATTTTTATTGCATTATAAATTTCGATAATTTAAATCCCCCCTTCACCCACGAAGGTTATTAATATATACTGAAGTTATAATATAATATAATATATTGCACTACAAATTTTGAGCAGTGTATGAGAGCTTGACAAATATGAATATGATAACAAATGATTGACAATTGCAGCTGAAGAGGGCACGCATCGATTGTCTCGAAATATATTTCAATTAATTATTGTAATTTAGATAAACAATTATGCATGAATGTAGAAACGTACAAACGAGTCTGTGAGTGTGTGTGTGTATGCGTGTGCGTGAGTGTGTGTGAGTATGCACGTGAGTGTTTTTGAATAGCTGCTGGAATGCTAATTGATAAGCTCCAACGATATGGCTTTGTCATTAGGCGTAGCTTAAATGAACAGCAAATGCTAAAATATTTCTGTATAGGTGAATGCAAATGTGGGAGTATGTGTAAGTGTATGTGAGTGTATGTGGGTATGTGTGTGTGTGTGTGTGAATCATGCAGACAGATTCATTTGCTGTTATTGAGTTAGTTGATACGAACGCAATCTGTGGGATTAATAATAAATACTTTCATTGCATTTTGCAGTTTTAGAATTCAATTTGTTTCACAGACAACTCTGTCTATATATATAAACATAAATATATATATATTTATATCTATATATATTTATATGTTTATATGTATGTGTGTGCAGTCATATGCAAATGTTATTCAACGGAACTGGCAATTTGCATAATGCTCAACGCCTATTTAGTTTTGAATTCGCATTCACATTCGCATTCGGTTATCTTTGATGCTGCAATTATTATAATTATAATGCACTGTTATTATTATTAGTGCAGGCATTAGTATTAGTGCGTGCATTTAAATATGAATCGACGTCTGTTTGTTTTTCTCTCTGTGTCTCATTAGGCCAAATGAATACCGAGTGTATTCAATGAATGCACGGCCTCCATATCGTGTAATCGTGTGTGTGTGCGGCTGGTTTAAGTATAGCTAAAGCTGCCATAATTAGCTTATGTGTAAGTCAAATACACACACACACACACACACACACACACTCGCTCTTGGCTTGCGTTGAGTGCGGCCCATTAAAAGCAAAGGAAATACATTAAAGAGCTTATGCTAACAATTAAATTATTTTTAAGCACTGTGCAAAGCAAAGCACAAAGCTAGCTCTAACACACATACACCCATACACACACTCACACACTTACACACTCACACACACACACACACACGCAACGAACTGTAGAAAAATTTTCCACTGCGCTAATTTTAAATAATGCTCATACGCAACGTGGTGCAGCATTTGAAAATACCAACCTCAAAGGCACATGGCTCAAGTGTTGTTTTATTTTTAATTCATACACTATACAAAATATAAAAATCTATTGGCAATTTTAAAACAAAATGCAATTTGTGACATTAAAAAAATTATCTATGTTTTAAATTATTAGAATTATTCTAAAATATTTTGTGAAATTAAAGAAGTCTAGTTTGTTTTAGAAAACAAATACTAAACTGAAAAATTCTATCATTTAGTAAAGAGAAAATATTCTCCTTTCTTCTCAAGAATAAATAATAATCTCTTGACAAATTATTATTAATTTAATTTAAAATTGTACTTTACTCTTGTTAATCTTAATAATTTTCTTTAAGCGTAAATGCGTAACAAGCTCAAGTAGCTCGCTTTTTTGCAGTGTATTTAATGCTGTGGCCTTGCGCAAATCTTTTGGCGCTTATTTCGTGGGCGTTTGCGTTGGCGTAAGCGAGGGCGTGGCAGCTGGCAGTGAGCAAATGTTTAACTCGCAAATTAAAGTAAAACACACACACACACATACATACACATACACACACATTCGTATGTGGTTGGGGGGTTAGAGGGTCTAATCAATTTGCTTAGCGGACAGTCGCGTCTCGAGGCGCTGCAAAGTATGCTACATTTTTTTCGTTTATTTTTATTTTTGCTTTTTACTGTTTCGCTTTCGCATGCTTATTTCGTGACGCGCAGCAGCAAAAGAAGAAGTAAACACCAAGCAGCAAACAGCAAACAGGCAACACCTTTTGACATTTATCGTCGCCTTGTCCACGCCCACCTCCCCCACACGATTCCCCCGCCGGCCTTTGTCTTGCTCAGTTTTAAGCTGATTTTCAGCGTTAATGATAAAAGTTTGAGCGCGCTGAGTTGGCTCCAATGTTGCTGATGTTGCCCGAAGTTCTTGCTGCAAATCCAAGCAGTTACACACACACACACACATACACGCTCACACACACACACACACTCACACACACACACCCATGCAGCGCATTTTGTTTTCAATTAATTGTGTACCCTTGTCAGTCACATGTCCCAACACGCAACTCTGCAGCTCGCTCCTTGATCCATCCATGACTGAATGCGCGCAAGTGTGTGCGTGTGTGTGTGAGTGTGAGGGGTAGGGACGAAGAGGAAGAGGAAGGGGAGAGAAGACCAGAGTGAGCTGGAGCAACTGCCATCAACGGCACTGCCACAACATGAATTATGTGTCACGCCAACATGTCCGAGAGCGTAAAAGTCCGTCAGCAAACCTAAAGACAACTATGAGAATCGCTTTCTCCAACTACACTGAGCAAAAATTGTTCGTTTGCAAAAAACACTATAATGATTTTTGAATTCACGCAAGAATTAAGAAGCTTGCCTGGGTTGCTTTGAGTAACACAATCAAAATAAAAAAAAATAAATAAATAATTACTTTTAAAATGTATTTTATTTAATTATAAAAATTTATAAATATTAATTTGTAAATTTAATTGAAGTTAACAATTAAAATATCTAATGAAAATAAATATTCGTATTTTTTTAAATAAAAAAAGTTAAAAGTTTGTTAAATTAAATTATAACAATATAATTGCAATTGTAAATTTAGTTGAAATTTTTATTGTTTAATTTTAATTAATAATTATCTGTATATGAAGACCAAAAATAATTATAGCGCTGTTTTGATGGGGCATAAAAATTATGTTTCAAAATTTGACCTTCAGTGATTACTTGATTATTTTGCACAGTGTTTTCCCACTGAAACATGTGCGAAGCATACTAAAAAATTGCTAAATATAAACAGAGAAATATATGGTTGCAGTATTTTTCCGTAATACCCATATAAATTCACTTTAAGTAGTTTCAAACTATGCCATAAAAATATTTAAATAGTTGAAATCGCTGCAGCTCTGATTTGCTTTTGTTTGAAGACTTGAAGTTCAACGCGAACGCTTGGCTGCCGTTTCAATTAGTTGCTCTGTCCATTTAGCTAATAGTCGAAGCAGCTTACACCCAAAAAACACACTCACACATGCAGCTGTAGATAGAGGTAGTATATCTGGGGCTTCGAACTTAACTCATCCACTCAGCGCCTTGGCCAGTTCCTTCGTGAGTTGCCTGCAAATGAAATTACCACAATTGCTGCTGTTTCTGTGCTAGCTGTGCCACACATATGCCTGCAGCTGGCAGCGTTGTTGCCAAGTCCGCCATTTTCCCACTAAATCCGGCTATTTTTGAAGATCATTTGTTTCAAAAATTGTGCAACTATGCGATCAATTAATTTTGGTTTTTTTCAACAGTATTTCAGTTTTCTTTTAAATTTACACAATTAAATAGGCAAATTGTTATTCTTAGAGCAAACTAAATTTATTAACAATTATGTTTTTATGTTCAATTTTAACTAAATAATCAACACAATATTTTTCTTAACAATATGATGTTTCTTAATTTAAATTTGATTAATAATTATTAAGCTTATTGTTAAACAAGCGCAACATTGAAATATTTACTTGTATTGTATTGTTCTAATTAAACTTTGATGCATCATATCTTTCTGCTATTGACAAAAATTTAAAAAATTGGTAGATATTTATGATCTCTACTAACAAGTGATCTAGATGAACTTGTACATCTTAAATAGTTCAATGTATTCCCTTTATGCTTAATCAGTAGAGATTTAATGAATTGTAATCTAAATTATCAGGAGAAATCATGAACAATTTCTAGTATTTATTCAGCTTTATTTGAGTGTGTTTCCGGTCAAAAGCAGCATTTTTTTCTCAATTGTAACTTGGCAGTACTGGCTGGTATATGTTTCCTTTCTTTCTGGCTCTGTATCTCGCCCTCTCTGTCTATCTGTGGCTATCTCTTTCACTGACTGGTTGGACTCTGCTCTCATTTGATTTCATTTTCGGTTTCGCTTTTGCGGTTTGTGGCCTGCTTGGCTTTGCCTTGCTTCTTTAGGTTTTTCTCTGCCAACTGCCGCTCTCTCTTTCTCTCTCTCTCTCTCTTTCTCTGCATCTATCTCTGTTTCTATTTTGGTCAGCTTTTTGCAGTGGAGCGAAGCGTGCGAGCGGCAGGCAGCATGTGTAAATTTGACAGTTAAATAAACGCCAGCACTTTTTGCCTGTGTGTATCTGCAACTGTATAATTGTAACGGCATCTGTATCAGTATCTGTATCTGTATCTGCATCTGTATCTGTATCTGCATCTGTATCTGTATCTGTATCTGTATCTGAATCTCTCCTGTGTGTTATAAATTTGCGGTCAAAAGATTAAGCTGTTTGATCGCAAAATCAACAGCCACATAAAATGGATTAAAATGAAATGTAACATTTGGTTTATTTCTCTGTTTTTTGTTTTTGTCTGCCTGTCCCTCCCGCTCCTCCCTCCCTGTCCCACTCCCTCTCAATTTGTATTGTAAAACCAACAAATATCGACCTGTAATCATGCCTGCTTCTGGTCCTCCCTTGTCTGGCATCTGCCCAAAAATTGCAGTCAATTGCTGCTCACATTGCACTGTGATTGCTTTCTGTGGTGCGCAATTAATGTTTGGTTGTTGACTTCAACATGCTGCAAGTGGTGCAGTGGTTTGGTCAGGGGGAATGGAGGGGGATGGGTGCCACAGAGGGGCTTAAAACAGAATTGAAAAATGTGGTAAATTTGTAGCTGTTGTCAACTGCACGCTTGACTTGGGCTTGTGATAAAGTCAATTGATTCCCTATTCTGCCTTCTATTCTATTTTATTCTTTGCTTTTTTGTTGTTTCATGCCAACTAAAATGTACAGGGTATTAGCTAAACTTATGCTGTCTGATCTGAATTTAACTACGCCCTTTACTAGCAGTTCAGTCTGTCAGAGAGAGTTTTCAACATTTATTTCACAGCATCTAAACCAAATTGTTTCTCGGATTAGATAGTTTACTGCTTTTCTATCTGTAAACGATTTAATCTTTTCGCATTATAAATATAAACATTTTTCCCTGCCTAAAGGGTATATTAAAGGATTAGAAAAACTCTTACATGTCTAGGTAATAATTTCTTGCTGGATTTATATTTTTAGATTTTAGCTTAAAAAACTTTGAAGTTCTGTCAAAATATTTCAAGTCTTTAAATTTTACTGGATTTTAATTATTTTTTTTTTATTTTTTTTATTTCGATTTGTTTTGGTATATTTATTTTTTATTTTACTTATATTGTTTTTCAATATTTAGTTTATGTTTAAATACACGAAATTGTCTACTTATTTTGTTAGCCAAAAACCCAAATTAAACTCTACTTTCTCTGTTAATTTTCTCCTGACGAATTTGCTATAAATAACTTGAATTTTTGTATTTATTCTGCACTCCAACTCCTTTTCAATAGAAGCATTTCAATTGCCTCTGGATACATAGGGAAGCCGTACACTCAACTTTTTGGTATCTTTCTATTTTCTATTTTTACGTTTTGCACTTCAACTCCTTCTCAAAGGTTGTGCCATTGTAACATTTCAATTGCCACTCGAAGAAGCTCAAGCAGCTCGAGAAGCTCTACTTTATGGCTAGAAGTTCTGTTTCCATTTGGCCTTTAAGTAGCTAAAAAGAAACAAATTAATTACTAAACAAATACTGCATAAATCGCACAGCATATTGTATACAATGAACCATGTTGGAAAATCTCATTTTCAGGCAAAGTTTGCCGAAAACCAAAAACTTTTCCCCTTCCAAGAAGTGCTGTCCTCTCGCAAGTGTTGAGCTCAGGTTTTGCATTTTTTTTTTTTTTCATTTTTTTGTGTTTTATTTTTTGGGGTGGGCTTTCGGTTATATCATTATATTCAAATTTACATAATTTGTGTTTATATTTTGGCGGCGAGACAGCAGGATGCCGGCAGCGTGCAAAGGGACAGTGGATAAATATAAAGATAAACATAATCAAAGCGCAAAGGAGAAAATAACAGGGAAAAATTGTGGCGCAACTTTCGGTTTTCCTTCTTTCTTTCTTTCTTTCTTTCTTTCTGTCGGCAAAAACTTTGCAACGAATTAAAAAATAAAAGCAGAATTTGTATTCAAAGTTAAGAGACATAAAACAAAGCAACGTGGCAAATATGTTTACTATTACGGAAATGGACGAGGTAACAATGAAAATTCCGAAATGAAGAAATGAATAAGCGCCACAAAGGAAGGGGAAATAAAAGAAACGAATTCTAGCCAAAGCAACAAAAAAGCAACTTTCTACATTGTCAATTTGATTGCATTTTTCAACGAGCCGAACAGGTATTGAGAAGGAGAGATAGAGATAAGGAGAAGGTGATGAAGAGGAAGAGAAGGGCAGACAGCAAGCGATAACAGATAATGATGGATAAAGTGTCCAGAGATAGATACCAAATCAATTTTCTCTGTGTTGCAAGCTTTAAGCTGTAACTGCCACATACATGCACTCAGAAAAAAAGTCATGTAAAGAACTTTAATTTAATTGAAAATTGATAAAGTTCGTATATTATATTAGATTTTTAAGAATCCTGAAAAAAACTCTATATCAAATGAGCAAAAAACTCAAATTCAAGTTGAATTTGAAGCAGATTTTATTTAAATAAACCGATTTTCTTTTTTTCTGAGTGTATAAGTTTCAGCTGCGTTTGGTTGCCCTTGGTTGAAATATTTATATGCTGGCCCATGGATGAAGCAGTAAAGCAGAGAGGGAGCTTAAGGCCAGCTAAGTGCTGTAACCAGCTTTATGCCAGGTGAAACAATAAATTCAAAACTGTTGAGATTTGCCTCAGTTTTCAGCTCTCAGCTCTCAGCTCTCATCTCTTGGCTCATAGCTCTCAGCGTTGAGCTCTCTGGCTGAAACTAGTTTACAGGAATTACATTTATTATTTGCTTTCATTTTTCTGCACTCTCTTTTTGTGTCTCTGCAACTGGTTTTTGTGCCATCTGCCTGCATAGAAGTCGCTGTCGACTGCTGAAATTCCGGCATGCCAAGCTGTGTTTGTTTGTGTGCATAACGAGCATTACGCATACGCAGTGTATGGCAGACTTTGTCATGGATTTACTGCTGGGTGGTGGGGACAGCGAATTTAATATGGATTTTCACGAAAAGCAAAAGAAATTTAATGCCAGCGACAAGGAAATGTCATTTCAGCAAACAAAACTATCAGCAGACAATATATACAAGCTGCAATTGCAACTGCAATTGCAATTGCAACTGTGCCACACGCGTCGTATGCGCAACAAAACGCTGGCATTTCTGGCATTTCTGGCATGGCATGGATAATGCTTAAAAGTTGACAGCCAATTTGAGCTGAAAGTCTGGCCAAAAAGAAAGCCAAAGAGCTTGCAACTGAATTGGACAAACAAGTCAAGTAGAGAGTCAAGATGATGAACTCAATCATGAGCATGATGACGATAACGATGATGATGATGATGATGATGATGATGACAGCAAAAGCAAAAGCAACTGCCAGCAAAGCTCAGACTGTCTGCTGGCTCTGGCCATGGACAGCGCTATAAACTGTTATAAACTGTGGCCAAAGACCTTAATCAAAATTTATGATGTCATATGCGGGTGCAGAGACACACGCTCAATTGTCAGTGGCGTAGGCGAAGGGGGGCTGGCAGGCAGAAAAAACTTGAAATGAAATTTACTTACTTGCGGAATGACTTTGCAAAAGGTAAACAAATGCTGCACATAGCTCTTGCCAGACGCAGACTACCTCTCTTTGAAACGATATGAAATGAAAGAAAAACCAGTGAGAACGGAACCGATCAGTCGGACGTACCCGACTACCGAATACCCTGCACACTGTATTTTAAATATAACTTACAAATTTTTATACTATATAAACAGTCGATAAATCCGATTTTTTTAAATAACTTCCATCAAATCGAAAATCTAATGTGCAGCAGCAATGCTTTTTCTTCTGTTTTCTTTCTGACCAAGAATATATATACCATACTACATACGCATCCTTCTGTCTGTTATTAACCCTGTTTTTACCCATGTCATGTCTACAGGGTATGAAAAATGACCAACTTTTTCTGCTCAATTGACAGACGACAGTTTTTAAGCAAGGTGTTGAAACGTAGATAAAGACAGAGCAGCAGCCAGATAGAGAGAGCCGGATTGAAAGACACAATTGCAACTCCATTGAGTTGTGGATGGAGTTGAAGTTGAAGTTGGAGTTGGACCAGAGAACGATAATAAAGACGAGCTGATATGCAATCAAAATTGAATTGCATACGGTCCAAAAGTGTTTGGGATTTAATTCTAAACTTCTTTAAGCAACTTTTTGCCTGCTGCTCTGCATATTTTGCTCAACTTTGCTGCGCACAAGCTGCGTTATTTATGACATGTTTCTGAGCAAATTTTTAACTCACTTCCCGCGCTTCCCATGCCTTCGGATACGACGCGTCTTACAATGGCAGAGTTTATGCATATCGCTGTGTATGCTATACATATATACATATATACATATATACTTCATATAGATATTAAAATGGCTGCTGCACTGCTACAATTGCCAGCGCTGTGCACTAAGAAATGCATGCCAGGTAGCTGGATGCCACTTCCTGTGCCTTCACTTCAATCCCCAGCCCCGCTTCATGTCTATAGCCACTTCCACTTCCACATCCGCATCCGCATCGCCATTCGTGCATTGCGTATGTCTCCCTGCTTTGCCTGTCGATTTCCACGCTTTGCCTGCCTGCACCGTTCCTAACAAAACAGTATATTTCCACTTCGAACAAGCAAAGGGGGTGTATTGATTTTGGATATACTTCATTTAAGCAGATTTTTTGGTGTTTCTAGTCTGCCCATTTTCAAGTTATACCTGTACCGTTTTTGGCTTAGAAGGTATTTTGAATTTAAAACAGCAAATTTGCATTAAAACTAAGCCTATTCACAAGATATTTGCATTGACATTTGTCACTTGCACATGTCTTCCTACTTTGCTAGCCGCTATGTACAATATGCCTGCACCTGTTTTTACGAAAGGGGTATAAAAAATGGAAGAAAAATGAAGAGTTATTGTACATGAATCAAGGATATCCGGTGTTAAAAGTTCAATGAGCCAGCAAATTGTTGATCCAAGAACAACATTCTTTATATAATAAATATCTGGATTTCTTTTAATAAAACTTAAAAAAGTGAATTGAAATATAACAAGAATATACAAATATTTATTTTGAATTTGCTTTGAATATCTGAGAAATTAAAACAAGTTCAATGAATGTTTAAATTTGCATTGCAGGAGCACACTCGACTGCAGCACTTGGATGCATATTTTTCGCAGTTTCTTTTCGACTTTAACAGTTTCTTAGCAGCCGCAACATTTTTTTGGCAACGTGTTTCACTTTTGTAGCCACGTAGGAAGGGAGAACGCGCACAGTCAGTGCAGACAGGAAGCATTACAGGCGGGCAGGAGGTGTCAGGAGTGGGCTGGGGGGACGGGCGAGGAGCCGGGGCAGGCTGTGTAGATTTCAGAGTGCTGTAACAACATCAGCATCCACAGCAAACAGATTCTAACTCATACGCTGGCACAGCGGTAAAGGGTTTTTATATATTTTGAAGATGGCGTACTGCTTGCGGTTAAGAGAGGGTGAGGGAAGGGAGGGGGGGGGGGGTGAAGAGGGATGGATGGAGGAGGAACTTGCTGTGTTTCTGCTCAAGTATTTTATTGTGCTTCTTTTCACTGACTTTATGATTATTGCGCCCCAGTCTCATTCTCTTTCCCTGTCTCCTTCGCATTCGCATTCGCATTCCATGCGCTGCGTAGTGCGAGGGCGTCTTCTTCTTCTTGCTCTGTCACATCCCTGCAGTACATGTCTTGGAGTTCACATGATTTTTTAATGAGTTGTTTGGCACTCACCAAAAAAAGAACGAACGAGGAAAGAGCTCACGCGCACACACACAAAGAAGCGACACATTAAAACTACTGAATTGGAAATCTCTTCAACAAAGTTGCCACATTTGTAAGTACCACAGTACAGTAGCTGGAGATTGGGGAGGGGTGTGGAGGGGGGACCTGCATCTCTCAGAAACATCACTTGTTAAGGAAATAAACAAGCTGAAGTTCAGCAATATATGAGCTTATTTTTATGCGTCTCAACTTAATAAGCATTTTCATAAAAATATACATAAATAAATAAAAAACCAGAAGCAATTTTTCATGCATTGCTCGCTTAGCAAAGATTTATTTTTAAGAAAAATTAATAATAATATAATTTATTTGAAATGACAATTATCAGAGTTCAATTGTCTTGCTTACAAATAAAAATTATAATTAATTCGTTTATTTATAATTAGACCCTGTATTTAAAAAAAAAATAAAAGGGTCTATTAATTTAGTGCAAATGACAGCTGTGTGTAACAGGCAGAAGGAAGCGTGGTAGACCCCACAAACTATATATATTCTGACCATGTCCGTCTGTCCGTCTGTCCGTCCGTATGAAAATCTAGATCTCAGCAACTATAAGAGTTAGAGATACCATTTTCGGTATGTAGATTCTCCTATGCTGCAAGCAGATCAAGTTTGTTTTAGATTTTTGATATCTCTCCCCATTCACCCGCTAACCGCAAAAAACAAAAAACAGCCAACGAGATCTTGGAAACTAGAAGACCTAGCAACACAATTTTTTGGTATTTAGGTTCTCCAATGCAGCAATTACATCAAATATGTTTAAGTTTTTTGATAACTCTTCGCATTAGACCGCTAATTGAAAAACAATTTTACAACAGTTTTCGGTTTTAAAGCTATGATTTTAAAGGTAAAGATACGAGATTTGGCATGAACGTAGTCTATGGCCTTCTCCATTAATGCTTTGAATTGCATTACAATCGGATAAGAAACAGCGAAGAAAACACAAAATACAGGGTCTACTACAGTCGGTTACGTCCGACTGTAGCTCCGTCCTTACTGGTTTTTTATTACATTTAATTATAATAAATTGTTAAAAATAAAAGAAAATATATAAAATTCGAAATCAAATTTGGATGCATTTTGCTAAATGTATCGTATTAGAAATAAAACAAATAAATAAAATATTTTAATGGTTACAGAAAGTTAAAAAAAATGGAAGCGAAAATATTTACATATCAACGGGAAAAACAAACACGTAATTGCAATACGTACATTTTTTATTAAACCATGAAAAACTGCAAATAAAAATCCGAATGGAATAATTGCTAGGCAAACAATGCAAATAGCATTTAAATTAATTTCATTTTTTTTACCATGTATAACTATGAAAGTACCTTGAAGATATATGCGATATATATATATGGATTATATGACTTTTAAAATTTCGAATTAATTGCTGCAGTATTTTAAAGCATTGCAGTGTGAATAGTAGACTTAATGATACCCTGGGCTGCACACTCAAATAATTTTAATGGATATTTGGACCCAATGTCAAAGTTACTGAACGTTATGTACGATTCAATAAGAGCTGATTTAGCGGAGTTTTATAAAAAGAGTTTGCTAAAATGTTGCTATTTTTACGGATAATTTGATCTGGCATACCCAATGTAGGGTTTATGTCTCGATTTTAGTGGAATATTGTGTTTGTCGTTGAGTGCATCTGCAGTGTGTCTCATGGCGAAAATGTTTAAAATTTGCCATACATCAATGTGTTGCAATTGTTACACAGGAGACACACACACATGCACACTGACAGGCACACACTCACATATGCACATTTGTACAAGCCCAGCCATGTATCAGTCGGAGATGAATATAAATGTCCATTAGGGCAATTGTCCTACAGCTTTTGGGCCTCCGGATTTCTAACTCTGCCTTCGAGTCGACTGACTTGGTTTGGTTTTTTTTATCGATTACACAATGCACGCCGTTTAACATTTATCAGGTACACGTCTGTGTGCTTGTGTGTGTGTGTGTGTGTGACCAACACGTTAGCTACCACAATTTATGCTGTAATCGAAAAAAAGGACATAAATGGCAGCGATAAATTGAGGTTAACGCGCCAAAGTCACGAAAAGGCCAACTCGAAATGTAACACTCACACACTCTCTCTTCCTCTTTCTCTCTCACACACACACACACACACACACACACACACAGTCGCACGTACACCTGCACTAGCTTTTCTGCTCTAGAGTTCTCTGTTTAAGTGAAATTATATTAAGTGTGCGGACGCTTGAAATTTGCATGCCATATTCGTTTTCCCGTTTCCCGTTTCCACTTCCATTTTCTTGTTCTTTTCCTTTTTGGCTTGCTTTTCGCTGTGCTTTTATATATATATATATTTTTTTATATTTAATTTGCCATTTGGCGGAGGCTTTCAGTGCGAATTCCCGTTAAATTTTTTACCATACATTTAACCAATTGCTTTGGTTTCAATTTCCGTTTTCAGTTGCTATTTCGGCTTCAGGTTGGCGTTGGGGTTTTTTTGGCGTTTCCCCTAACCAGCTTGTTTTTTGCATTCAATCTGAATTTGTACTTTTTTCATGTTTGTTGTGTTTTTATTAAGATATTGGCACTGGCAAAAGAAACCATAGCAAAATCCAACGGTGAACTGATAGATGATGAAGCAGCAACAGAAGACAGCTGCTATTAATATTATTGAAAAAAAAAACCTAAATTATTTCCTTTTTAAAGTCAGATACTTTCATCTAAAAAAACAATTCTCAATTTATTAATAAATATTTTAAAAATACTAATGCAATGTGTTTCGAACTATTCTGCTATATACATATAATTGTGTATACATACAAATAATTAAATTTAATAATTATTAATTTGAAAATCTAGAGAGCTTATTTAAGAGTCTAACATACTCTGCTTGACATTAGTTACAGGGTATAAAGAGAAAGGGGGTTTCCTCCGATGCTGCCTGCTTAACACATGCTTTTAGTTGTGGTATTTACAGTGTATATTTGTTTAAGTGTAGTGCACACACACACACACACACACAAACACACATGCACATAGACAAACAGACATGCATTGACGCATTCGCATGCATTTATTTATGTGCCCTTAACCACTCAAATCGTTTCAATAAATAATCTCTGTAAACGCGACAAACAGACGCAAAACCATTGCCTACTTTTAAGGGCCAAACAATATACACGGCAGAGAGCGACAGCGATAGACAGCGTGCCAGAGCGAGACGGCAGCATACAAATAGCAACACAAAGAGTCGACAGATGTATGATGTGTGCAAAAGAGTGTGTGTGTGTGTGTGTGTGTGTGTGTGTGTGTGTGTCTGATGGTGTGTCTGCGTGTTTGCTGATGTGCGTTGGCGCATTATTGAGTGGATTTTGCGGTTTTTGGGCAAAAGACGCAGCACACATAAAAATAAAAATCCAAAAAAAAAAAACCAAAAATTAAATAAAGAGCAAAGGAGAGAACGCAAAAAAATCCTGCCAGAGAAAAACAAAGATGGTAAGACAGATAGAGAGGCAAATCAACAAAGAGCGGCTTAAATTTTGTGTAAATTGAACACAGAGCAAGCTTGAGAGCAGAAGAATGCGCAAGCAAGCGAATGAAAGAGTAATAAAATAAACCACAACGAAAGTAAAATAAAGAGTGAAGCGTAAGCCAGTGACATGAAACTGACTGCTGACTGCGGCAAACGCATCAATTCCATCAGCTGTGAGAACATTTCATACACTGAACAAAGTTTTAAGCAACATATACAAATAATTTCTTCAAACTGACAGAATGACTTTCTATACTTGCCAAATATTTAAAATTGTGAAAAGCAAATAAACTTAAAAGCGATAGCGAATTTATGGCATTTTAGGTTTATTGTCCAATGTTAATTTTGTCAATAACCTAAATTTTGTCATATATTGTATTCTCTGATAAATTGCTAACACCGAAAAATTCAATTGTAAAGGAAAATTCCAACCAATCGCTGGCAAATAGCCCACCCAAACTTTCATTAATCCCGCAGGGATAGAAAATACTTAATTAATTTTTTTGAACATTTTTTTCAAAGCACAAAATTAACTCAAATTATTCTCCATTGCGCTTTATTTACAATATAAATAAAATGGCCAACTTCTGCAAAAATACTCTATTTATTTTATTTGTTTGCATTCATGAAATAAATTCTATTTAAATTACTAGTCATTAACAATAAACAAATATTTTATAGTTAATATTATATTATATTAATATTATAATTAATATAATAACATGTAATTAAAAACAAATTTCGATCAAGCTCAATTAGAATATTTTAAACAAAGTTTCCAGTAAAATAGTATTTATTTAAAAATTCTTATTTTTCCTATTTAGGCTTAGATGCATGAGATTTTGAAAATGTGTTAAGCTATTATTGAAAATTAATTATATAATTAATATCTTTCATTGCATAGTCCACAGGCATTTTCATTAGTATTTCCGTTTAATCATTAAGCAAACAAATCAATTTTAAATGCACTTGTAAATTGTGGTTATGCTAGTTATTGTTTGGCATACACAAACACTGAGGCGGGGCAGAGTTGCTATTTGCACAATTGCAGAATTCATTAAATCGCTGATGGAATGGCTGATCGAATGGCCGATGGAATGGCCGATGGAATGGTTGTTGGCATGATGGGGTGAAGCGTATGAAAAAAATTGATTTTGGCTTAACAAACCAAACAGGTTAACCAGATCCACAGGCAAGCGCCATTTGCAATTACTATAAGCAAGCGACACAAGCAAACACGCACATATTCACGCTCACACACACACATACACAGAGACATACACAGACAACACACACACGCACGCATATAGAATGAGTTGTAGTAAAATGGTCGCAGTAACTGCGAATGTCATTCGTGTAATTGGGTTGCTGAGCACCCACAAAATTTCGGCATTCATTTCGAATTGTGCTGCAGGAAGCACCTCGATGAGGGTTAAACAGGTGCAGAGGGGGGTGAGCAAGGGGCGGAAGAGGGTGAGAGCATAAAAGAGGCAGACACAGAGGGACAGACAGTGCTGCGTTGGTTCGTATGTCATATTACGCATACGCCTAGCTGGCCACCAATTTGCATATACAGTGGTCGCTATTAAACAACGTTACGGTTTACAGAAAATGTTTAAAGTGGGAATGGAAATTTAAATAAAATAACTGCAAATAATATTATTAGAATTTATTTGCTGCCGGTTTTCAAATTGACGTTACGAAACCGATGTGGTAAACAGTTGACTATTTAAAAAAAAATTCTGTAGTTTTTAGGAGCAATTTGTTTACTCTATTCACAACATATTTATATTTAATAAGTGAATAAACACAATTGTAAAAAAAAAATGTTAACATATCTTAGGCTACAATTCAATTTGTAAATAAAAGTGTTAGTGTATGAAACTCAAGCATATATTTTCTTACTTGTTTGTAGCTACTGTAAATGCTGAGATTCACGTGTTTTCTTTTCGATGTCGTACCACAGTGTGGACTTTAAATTGAGTTTGCCATTGCTGCTGTTGTTGCAGTGCCAATTGTAGTTATTGTTGTCAAGGCGAGGATGTTACTTGTTACTTAAACGTCACTTAATTGCATGCTATGTGCGTCGATTACTCATACGCACCTTGGCCCGAGGAGCAGTGGGAACGCCAGAAACTACGGCTGGGACCGAGCCTGGGGACTGGCTAATTGTGTTTTGGAAATTAATTGATTTATGGCTGTGCATTAAATTTGCTGTACGTTGGCTTCTCCCTGACACTTGATGGCCTACACAAACATAATTGCTAAGCCTCAAACTCACTCTCCCTCCCACCCGACCCCTCTCCGAGTCTTGGGCCGTGTTATAATCAGAATATGTTGTGCCTCGCTGGGCCAATGAATATCAAATCAAAGCCGCACAAAAATGTTGGCTAAGGCGTCGTTTCACTCACTAAATTAAAGGTGACCCATTCATAAAACGGGCTAAGAGAGGGGCGGGGGGCAGAGAGAGCCGTTTTGTGTGTCACACACAGTGTGGGGGCAGGGGAGGTCACGGGGAGAGGGTAACGGCTGGCATGTGCGGCATGGATTATGAATTACTAATAGGCAAAACTGTTGGAATTTTCGCACGCCCCTAATAACGCCTACAAACATGACGGCCCCCCAGGCGCAACCAGTGCCACACTGAGCGAAAAACTCACACTATATTTGGATAAAATCCTAACAAAAAATTTAACATTTCGTTCTTGAATAATTTAAGTATAATTTAAAATAAATAAATAAAATTAAAACGTAAAAAAGTGCAATCAAATTTTAACATTAAATTTAAAGCTGAAACTGAAAGCTTAATCTTGTTTAAGAGATTTTGCTTGTACCAAGTAGGCAATTCTTGATGTTTGTTTTTCTGTGTGTAGTTCCCTTGGTGCTCTACCTCTCTCTCTCTCTTGTTCTCTGTCGGCCAACTGTGCTCTCGCCTAGTTTTTTGGGTCGTCATCGTTGGCGCTTTTGTAATTATGCCTCGCATGTGGCAGCAGCTACAGCTTACACCATCAGCCTCGGCATCAACATCAGCATCAACATTCATCCGCATCAGCTCCCTCCTTTCTCCCCCTCTCCCTCTCTCTCTCTCTCTGTATCTGACTAGATTTGGTTGCCGTGACCGGATTGTGGGAGACTCTTTAGGCTAATTGAAGCTGGCTGATAAAGTGCGCTGGCAGCAAACTCTTGGCCAACTTGGCTCAAATGGCTTAGCCCTGAACTGAACTGCTCTGAACTGAACTGGCCGAGTATCGCCAAGTTTTATTCAATTTGTATTTGGGATCGTTGAGCATTAGCAACTACGGTTACAGCGGAATCATAACTCATAAATATGCCCAAATTTGAGGCTCAATTAAATTAAGTTCGTCCTTTGTGTGTATTAAAATATCAAAAAGTGTTTTTCTATCCTCCCTGCGTTTCCTAGAATTTCTCAAATATGATTTATTGACGCAAATGCTGCACTCAGAGAAAAAATCAAACGATTCTTGCTTAATTTAATAGTAGTGTTTAACAGAATCTACTTGTTTTAAGTATGATCTTACTCAATTCAAGTAATCCTCATGTAAGCCAGAATACTATATCTTAAATTTAAGTTATAAATAAGTTTACATAGTTGAAGTTTTTCGGGACTGATTTAAACCTTTTCTGTTTTGAATTAAATTTTATTTTCACTTAAATCAATTCTCGTTTCAATGTTTGTATTGAATTAATCAAATATTTTTAAGATTAAATTTAAATTTTTTTGCTTAAAAAATTTTAAATTAAAAACAGCAACAAAAAAATCCAACTTTTTTCTATAACTAGTTTATCTTTCTCACTTTAAGAAAGTAACTGCCTAATTTAAGTATCTATTACAATACTTTCTTTTGTTTTGTTTCCGAATGTAGGTAAGTTTTGACTTAAATCAATAAATATCAAATTAGAAACGTACTAAATGTGATGCATGAAAATCAAGATAGATTCTGTTTACTTTTCCCCGAGTGTTGGCAATTTCTTTGACTTTGGATACACAAATCATGATGGCAGAAACCATTGTTTAATTATGTTTTAGGCCGAAATTTGAATTTACAACTTAAGCAGATATATGTATGTATGAATGCCTAAACTGTTGTGCCAGCTTCGTCAATTATTTAGCTATTTATGCAATGAACCTTTGTAATCAGCTTGGCACACAAAATGCCCCCAAGGAGGAGGCGAAGGCATAGATATTGTCCTGCAATCGTTATGCTGTCTTTTGTTAAACCTATTGGCATTTTGAGTACATCCCCCTGCCACGCCCACACAATATATCGTCTGGCATATTGAAGGCTCCAGTCAACATCATAATCATCATTATGCGATTCCCCATTTCCAGCTACAGTACTAGCTTCATTATCATCATCAGCTTAGCAACTCGCCTCGACTCGACTCGACTCGAATTGAATCGAATCGACTCTACTTTTGCCTTTTCGACTGCACCCCCTCTCGCCATCTCTCTCTAGCTGACGCTCGCTATCTCTCTCTCTCGAACTGTCTCACACACATTTCACTGTCTCCATCTCCGCCTGCTATTTATGTCCCTCTGTCCTTGCGCTCAGTTTTCAAATAGGCTTTCATTTATAAGCCAATTGTGTTTCAATTGAATTTGTCCTAAAGTCTGCACTGTTCTGACGTTCTGCTGTGCTCTGTTATGTGCCGCTTGCTAGCTGATTATACCCTATCCTGCGCTCGAACAGGGTATGCAAAAATATAGTTAAACTTAATACTCAATTTCATGAGATGTAAAACAATTATTAAATATAATATACAATTAATAATATATAATTCATTTATCTAATACTCTTAGCTGTATTTTTTATTTATTTATTTATAAATAAATTATAATTTATATTTGTATAATGTTAGTTTTTTATTGACCTACAATGTATAGGCTATCTTTTAAGCAGAAATTATTTGAAATATTTGCCTTTTCCTTGCTTTTTATTTTTAAAACATTTTATATGTTTAATTTATCAATGTATTGTATTGCTAATTAGATGTAATTTGCAGAATTCTGTTTTTTTTTAGAAATCTTTGCTTAATTTATTTGACTTGCCGTCAGTTTAGTTTGTGTAATATCCAACTATTTAATGGGTATCTTATTTGAAGTGCTGATAAATTTATTTGGCAGCCAAAAGCGCAAGAGTTTCGTTGTGAAATTTGAGACAGGGTTAGATTATTGTTTGCTGCATAAATCAAATATGCGTTAGCCGGAAGCATAGAAAATACAAATTGTGCATAATACAACTTCCGATCGGCAAATAGACAACATTTTTGCCTCATGGGCATACACACACACAGATACATTTACACACACACATGCATGGCTTTAATCGCAGCGACTTGTTCGACATGTTTTGGGGAAACTTTGTGCAACTTTCCAAAAGTAATTTGCAGTGTCCAACGACGGACCAAATGGACATTTTGTTTGCTCCTAAGCTGCACATATTGCGGACTGCAAGTTCAATATTTGTTGGAAATATTTTAAGGTACAAAGCTTTGGCATGCCTGCATTGCCTTTGGCTTCAATCGAACATGTCATTCCTTTGTAGACCTTCCTACTCCCTTCTTCCTTTTCTTCCCCCTTCACACCTTACTCTGCCACTACAACTCTTCATATCTACATTTCTTCATTCGCTTCTGATACATCTATATTTAAATATATTTTCTTAACAATATCAAAATCTTTGCTTCATCTTACTACTACTATTTAAACACTCACATTTTATTCATATTTAAAATAATGCTTTCTTTATCATTCCTCTTTTGACCCAATCCTCCCTGCATCATATTTATCGAACTGTCATGCTCATCGACGCCATTTCTTTTGGCTTATTTTCTCCCCACTTTTAACTTTTTCTCTTCCGCTTTTGCTTCATTTATTTTTAATCCGTACTCGCATAAATGTTTATTCTCTAAATATTTTCGCTCCTTACACCAATCCTTCTTACATCACATTCGCTTCGTCATTTTCCTCTCTTTCTACCTCATACTTGAAGCTATTTTCTCTCTTCATCACTTTGTTTGGCACCACCTGTTTTCCGAACACTTCTTCTTTCAACATCAATCCATTTAGTGCATCCACACAAATTCCTCCTTACTTCACCCATTACTAGTGGACAGCATTGCTTCCTTTACTCCTTCCCCCTTCGCACACTGTGCACTTTTCGGACTCAATACTGTGCAAATTTGTGGATACAGCTGCGGCAACAGTATCAATCTTTGACAGCCGTACCTGGTACCGGATGCTGGTTTGGGTTTTCCCGTAGACTTCGTAGATTTCGCTATGATTTCCTCTGTCTCACTCATCACAGCTTTCCGTCTTCACAGCTTCCACTGGCTGATGACATTTCAATGTCGCTGCATTTCTTGTGTGCACTGCTAGGACAATTTGTCAGACTAGTTGGCAGCCCTCACACGCTGGGGCTGCCCACTTGCTGCTGGCATTCGCTCAACTTGCTTGATTTTCTCCCTCCCAAAAAACAAAAAAACACCAAAAATACACCAAAAACTTGGTCTTACTTAACATTTTTAAAATGCAATAAATCATTCACAGCTCTTTCACTTACTTAACGAACTTTTGCCACATCCAGTCGGGTGCAGGGGGGTGTGGAAATTGGGGCAATTGAGAGGTGGCGAGGTGGCCAGGGGGCGGGGCCTGCTGCGGGAATTGGCCAGCCAAAAACTTGGTAAAGTTTTCGCTCAACTGTGCGACACGTTGTTTAGCTTATAAGTATTTAGAGTACCCAATCCACACAGCGGAGGCCTGCAAACCCAAGCATCAAAATGATAAACGGAAAAGCAAAAGGAAAACCCAAGGAAAACCCAAAAAAAGCAACAACAAGAAGCGAGAAAAAAAAGAACAGAACAGCACAGAACGGATGAAAAAAGTTGCTATTAACCTTTTCCGTTGGCTCATTTCTATTTTCTGCTCGGCGCGCCTCGACTTTGGCCATAAAACATGCCAAAAATAGCAAACGCCATCGAGGTGCTCTACAGTGTTGCCACCCAGCGAAGAATTTCGAATGGATTGCGCCTTAAAATAATGCCTTATGGGATTAGGCTGCCAGCTTATGCAGTCTAGACAACCAGGTATTATTATTATAGCGCCCGAAACTAAATTTAGCCGGCGTAATTACAGTTTTTAGCTATTTTTACTTGAGCTTTCTAATCTCTTCTCTACATAGAATTTCCAATGGATTGTGCCTTAACATAATACCTTTTGGGCTTATATAATCTAGACAACAGAGCGCTAGAGTTTTTATTAAAATTTTGATTATGATTGCGGCTTAAGCCAAATTTAGCTAGTTTAGCTTTTGACTGGCGTAATTATTATTATTTTTTTTTTAACTATTTTTCATTTTTTTATTTCGATTGAATTATTCTTTAAAATAAATGATGTTATGATTATTGTTTTTATTATTACGTCTCAAACTAACATATATTTAGCTTAGTTTTTACCTAATATAATCAAAGTTTTTTTATAGCAAATTTATCTATTTTTCGTCCGAATTGTCTTATCTCTAAAATGATAACAGTCTTTTAAATCAGATTATTCTATTATTACATCTTAAAATAAATTTAGATTTTAGCTAGCATAATAAAAATATTTTGGTTTGTTTTTTTCCTATTTTTCTTGAAGTCTTCTAGCCTTTTTTTCTCGAAGTCTTTTAGCCTTTTTACGCAGCTTCACTGTAGCTAAACTTCCTGCATTCTATTTATCTTATATCGCATATCGAATTTGCCGGCAACGTTTTAAATTTATTTTACGCACGTGAACGCAATACTCCCTCCCAATACGACCCCGACCACTCCCCTTTTGAATGCCACCCTCCAACGCCCCAACAATGCCGTTATAAACCCGTAGTACAACTCGTGTTGTGGCTTCGCCTAGTTTTTGCGGTTTGTGCCCGATTGTTGTGCTACGCCCGAATGAATTGGAGTTTTGTTGCTGCCAGGGAATTAGCATAAGTACCATAAATATATCAATTCGGGCAAAAAGCTGCACAATTTAATTGGCTAATTGATAAGCGCACTTAAAGTTGGCTTCAAGTGTGGCGTTGGTCGAGAGGGTCGAGGGGGGGACGCATTTAAAAAGCTGAGTAATAGCTCGCGTTTCAATCTCAGGCCCAAGTGCCGCGCATAGTTAATTATATTCTGCTTACTTACTTCTACCTGTCAATTATTAATGATGCTTACATGCATGCCACGCCTACTACACGCCCATTAGCCAGGCTCCGTCATTAGTCAAAGCCAAGCACAACCGCCCAAGCTGCCGGGTCAGCACAATTTGTAAGCTGCAATGGGGGACGAGCCCAGAAGGCAAAGGCCAAAGGACTTACAGAGCGCAAAACGAATCGAATCGCGTTGAAGCCTTAAACAAACCAAAATATATTAGATAAGAACTGCGAGAGAGCTGGTATTAAAGCTGGTATTTAAGTGAGACGAGAGAAATTATTGGACATAAAAATATTGATCAGATAAATGATTAAAATAATAATATTATTTTTCAATGCATAATGCTCCAAAATAGCTAGAAACATTCTTACTTTTATTTAAAATGGTTATCCAATTTAATTGAAAAAAATCTTCATTTTTGTGCTTATTTATGAATTTTTTAGAATCATTATTAGATACATTTATTATTGCTATCTAAAACCTTCAACTCATTCGATTTTCGAGCATGAGTTTCGATTTTGAGACAAAAATGCGGAAAGCATATTTTTATTGCATACCCTAGGGCTGAGAATTCCCTAAACGGAAACAACGTTCCAGTTTTTACTATGATTTTCGTGATCAGCATAAATTAAGTTTGAAAATAAAACCAAACATTTTCTGCCAGTGTACAGCGTTGGTCAGCTGAACAGCCGGCAGAATTTGTGCGGATGCCAGGAGACAATTGGCGGCAGCTTCGTAAATAGAACGAGCAAATAGCAAAAAACAAGAGCAACAATAACAAAAACATTGCCTCGAACAAGAGAGGAACAAGCATAAGTAGTAGCGGCAAAAAAGAGAGGAACAATAAAAGCATGTAAAAGAAGCAGAAGATGAGAAAAAAGCTAAAACAAACACAAGAACAAGCTCGTATGAATTTGAGGCACGTTGTATGCCTCGTCGCTTGGATATTGCTTGAATAAACATAGCAAATGAGTAGCAGTGTAGGTAGGGAAAGCAAGGGAAGAGGGAGGGAGAAGAAGTGAAATATAGGGAGAGGAAGAGGGATAGGGAGAGAGAGGAAAGAGAGAGAGAGAGAGAGAGAGAGGGCGGCCATTCACCCAGGCCAACGGACACCTGCTGAGAATGGTGCAATGAAGCATATAAGTTGCCTCGTTTATGTCTTATTTATTTTGCTGAGACGTGTCTGTATTGGTATATGTTTGAGTGTGTGTGTGTGTGAGAGTGTGTGTGTGATAGCATAGAAATTGAACTAAATGGATAGCTTATAGTCTTATATTAATTGCCAGCGCTTATAATGCAGCCCTCGCAGGCAGATAAAGGTTTTTGAAAATCACAAAAAATTTTCTTAAAATCAAAGACAATTTTTAGCATTTTTTCGTTTTTGAAATATAAAATGCAATTTTAATAATTGCTTAGATAAATATTACAAGTAGTTAATTTAATGCCAAGTGAAGGACAGTTCCCAATAAATTTAAAATGATATGGAATGTTACAGAGTTTGTTAATATTTTAATTTCAATAAATAAAGTTTTTTTGTTTTTTTTTAATTGTCTGGTGTTCCTTATATTTTCATTAAGCAGTGTAATTAAATGAGAAATTAAAGCTAATGAAAATATAATGAAAATTTGTCAAAGCTCTTAAAACTGTGTTTTATAAAAATCATAAGAATTTTCTTTGATTATATTGCTTTTCATCATGTCTAATTCATATAAAATTTATTAATGAAACGTTCTCTTAACTTGTGACTTGCTTTTCTATGTAGTTCGAGCAATTAATTATCCAAATTAATCCTAATTATCCTATTTTCATGGAATTTTTATAGTCAGGCTCATATTTCACACATAATTTTAAAATCTGTTTTCACGCGCCATCTTGTTTATTTTGGTTTCCGTTCTCGTTCTCTCTCTCTTCCGCTCATTAGTTGGCTGAGGCTAAGCTCTGCTTGGGACTTCGCGGTCATCTCTATTTTGGTCATGATTTTTGCTGGCCATTACACGTTTAAGCAGCTTTCATGCGCACCACAGACCAAGAACAACAACGCAACACAAAATACTTTCAACTTATAGAGTTTGGCCAAAAAACTACTTAGGCAAGAGCCGCAGAGAGAGAGAGAGAGAGAGAGAGAGGGGGGAGAGGAGGAGTGTGCGAAGAGCGAGTTCTTTGGGTTATTGTGGTAGCTGTTGCTGATCCTAATGAGTCACACGATGGATGAAAACATGAGCTTAACAACAAAAATAGATAAATAACCAGTGCTAGATGAAACCAGCGCGCACTCTTAATACCCTGTAAATGTAAATAAAACTAATTTCTGGAACATTAAATTATTATTAGTACAATATATTACATCTAATTTCGTTTTTCTTCATCGAGTTGAACAAATTTAATTTGAATGCCCATTTTTTGCAGATTTTTAGATGCATTTTTTTATGTTTTCTTGCTTTTGGAGCATGCAGCTTTTAGCTGAGCATTTCAGCTGTTGATGCCCGCTTCCATCCGCATGCTTTACAGGGTATTACAAAAAATAACGGAAGACCGCAAAAAGAATTTCAGACATTTGTCACACATGCGACGCAGTCGCCGGAAACATGGCGAATTTTTATGTCAACAGGCGCTTACAGCAGCAGCAGCAGCAGCTTCCAGCTGCAACAGTGGGAAGAGGGAGATAGGGGGGAGAAAGTAAGTGGAGAGAGAAGGGGAAAGCTGCGGCCATGTCCATTGTCAGTGCTGGCCCCAAAAAGTTGATTTCAGTTGAGTTCAGTTGAGTTCAGTCGTCATTCCGCAGTTCATTTGCTGCTGCTGGGGTCAGGGGAAAACCGAATGGCAAAAGGGAAGAGCGGAGAGTGAGAAGCGAAGAGTGTGGAGAAAAGAGAGTAGAGTGTGGGGAGTGGGGGGAGGGGGCAGTGTGGGTACATTGTTTAATAGATGACGGCACTTTGCTTAACAAGTAGTCGCATTAGTTTATTTACTGCACGCGTTCTCTCAGTTGTGCTTAGATCTCTGCACTATGGGCACAAATGCCAGAATTTGTGGCAATTATTAATATTTTAAAAATGATACATTTTGATGTGAATTTTAAAGATTTCTTAAGTGTTTTACTGAAAGATTTAACAGCTGCTAACTTAACAGTGGCGCTTAATGTTAAGTTTTGTCGCATGTTACATAAAAGTTTAATGTTATTATGTATTTAGACCCTTTACTTTAAAAAAGTAAAAAGGGTCTATTAGTTTAGTGCAAAGAGGAAATGTGTGTAACACCCAGAAGGAGGCGTGGCAGATCCCATAAAGTATATATATTCTTGATCAGGACGACAAGACGAGTCGATATAGCCATGTCCGTCTGTCCGTCTGTCCGTCTGTCCGTCTGTCCGTCTGTCCGTCTGTCCGTCTGTCTGTCTGTCTGTCTGTCTGTCCGTCCGTATGAACACCTAGATCTCAGCAACTATAAGAGCTAGAGACACCATATTCGGGATTTAGATTCTCCTATTTCGCGAGCAGCACGAGTTTGTTTTAGATTTTGGATATCCTCCCCCCCTTCCCCCGCAAACCGCAAAAAGCTACTGCAGCCACAGCTTTGAAGTTATTGACTTGTAATTTGGTACGTAACTAGCTTATGATATTCTCTATTAATCCTGTGAATTTCGTTTCGATCGGATAAGAAACAGCGAACATATGCCACAGACAATTTGCCGCACTAGGCAGAGGGGGGGGTGGTGTGCCTTGCATACGCGGGTAGGTTAGTGTGCGTGCCTTTGACTGTGTTTGTTAAGGCATAAAGTTAAAGTAAAGGGTCTTCTACTGTCGGTTACGTCCGACTGTAGCCTCCGTCCCACTGATCTGCCCCGTCCATATTTGGATTATATGAAAGTAATTTTTTCCCATAGTGCACCGCTCGTTTCTCTCTGTGTATGTGTGATGTGTGTGCCTGGCATTTATTTATAAAGATGTTTCTTTTGCTTTGTTTTTGCCACAAGACGGCACCAAATGCGTGTAAATTGTGTGATTATTGTAAGTGGACTAAATATGTTTAGCTCTACGGTCCACTCTGGGAATTCCTTTTCCGTTTCCTTTCCCCCTCCTCTTGCCTCTTCCTTTTCGCTCTTCTTTCCTGTTGTCGTGCGATCATCAAGAATTCATGTGGCGTCTGCCATGCATGCCCAAAATTTCAATAGACTTGAACTAAAAGCCACACTTGAAAGGCAAATGAGTTGAAAGTGCTCGGACTTCTTCTCCCTCCCCCTCCTCTCCCTCTCCATCTTCTTCTCCATCTTTTTCTCCTGCTCCTTCGCCCTTAGCTGACGCTAAATAATAACGTAAATAAATTTTAGAGTACATTGTGTGCCCCAGTCTCATTTATTTGCCGCTTGCCGCACACAAATCTCAATGGCGCAATTGTGGTAAAACATAAAATTGCCCTTGGGGGAGGGGCAGCGCGTTGGCGGCAGGGCAAACAATGGCGGCAACGCGCACTTACGACTTCGCTTAACATGGCCGCAAGTACAAAATGGACCTTTAAATGGCCAGGCCAATCAAAATGTAACTGTAACTGTAACTGTAACTGTTACAATAAAGCACAAACAACAAACGACTGCAAACAGCAGTAGCAGCAGCAGCAACAACAACAACAGTCACAATTCAGCACAACAGGCAATAACAAACGACAGACGCACAAAAGTATGCTTTAAATTTTGTGTTAGCGCGTTAAGCATGCCGTTTGCGCGACTGCCATGTACCCTATACGAATGTGCGGTTAACTAAAAATATATGTTTGCGTTTTACATAGAGCATAATCGATACTATCGATTCCGATCAGTTGAATCGATTTTCGTTGACGCTTTCAACGTGAAAACCATTTTAAATTCTTGCTTTTGAAACTACAATCCAGATATTGTATTGTACTTATATAATCAGCAAAAACTTGGTTAATAGCTTTGATTTATTAAATAAATATTTCAATTGTATTTATCAGTCGAGTACGTCCGACTCATTTGCTTACCTACTTATTTTTAAATCATTGAGCCTAAATAGAAATTAGTTTAAAACAAATTATTATATATCTCTGCTCTTTTGTTTTCACGATTCATATATGTCTTAAAGAATTTTTGAAAGTTTTGACTGAGAAATCGAATTACCCGAGCATATGTCAAACAATACCCTGTAAAAGACTGTAGGGCACAAGGACATAAGATAAACCCCATCGACAAGCGAAGGAATAGCCCCGCAGTGACTCCAACCGGAATTAGTTGGAGTTCCAGCGAGTGCGTATATGAAATTTTGATGAAAACAATTTAATATGTGTGGCAATGGTCGGGAAAATGGAGGGAAGGCAAAATGGCGCTAAAGTAAAAGTGGCGTTGAAGCGACAAGTGTGTTTGATATGATATTGGGACAGCAGCGATCACATTTGCGCCGCTTCAATGAATTTTAATGATTTTTAATGACATCAAAGGGAAAATGGAAGAGGTGGAAACTGCTGAAATTCGATATGCTCACCTTGAGCGGCAGTCTAGAGAAATTTGCAGCTTGTGGCAGCTGTTAAGCTGTATCGTAATGCGATGCGGCAGGCACAAATCAAATTAATAAATATATAATGAATGGCGATGCGATATCGATGCGATGTGATGGGGCGTTCCATAAAAATCGATGGATAAGTTGGCTAAATCCATTTGCTGGCGTCAAGCCGGGAAAGAGCACAAATTATAAAAGGCAACAGCGGAAAGGAAAATGGAAAATGCGCTTCAACTGACAGGTCGAGTGTGATGGACTAAAACAGACCTTTCAGGCAATACAATAACTTAGCAATTAGTAGACAGCCCTAAAAACCTTTTAAGCTCAAACAGAACAGCAACAAATGGAAAGTAACCAGTAAAAACAGGGCAAATCAGTCGGATGGAATGCTACAGTCGGACGTAACCGACAGCAGGAGACCTTGTACAGCCCTTACAAACTATATCTCTTTCTATCTATGTATATATATGTCTATCTATGCGCTTATCAACTACCTTCGCTCACAATTGTTAACTAAGTTGCCCAAATTATTTGTCGCATATCTTTGCTGTTTCTTATCCGATCGTAATACAGGCTCGATAAGAAATGACGCACTAATTTAATAAACCCTTACAATCTTTTTTAAAATACAGGGTCTTAAAACTCGAAGCCAAAAATAACTAAGCCTTAATTTTCGTAGAATTTTCCTAAACACAGAAACAAACACACAATAAACAGCTAAGGCGCCCCAAAGTATGCTATGAAATCTACTTAGATTTTAGCTTAGCTCTTCTCTGTCCCTCTTTCTCTCGCTCACTCTCTTCCAGGTCGTTCTCACTCTTTGACTGTTTTACTGAATTCATAAGCAAAACATAAATTATGCAATACAATGGCGGCAACTGCGAAATGTCAGCCCAAGTGCCTTTGATATTATAATAGAGCAGTCGCTTCACCTACACAACTTGAGCGTAAATAGAGAAATATATATATTATGGCAATATATGTGTATATTTATGCAGAAAACTTATATATATACTATATCAAGCAGATTATTATATGGATTGGCGCTTAATAAGCGAACCATGGAATTTGTTTGTCTCGTTCAACGAACGCTTTCTGCTTCCCCTGCCCCCTGCATCACTAAGCAAAATATGAAAACTTATTATCTCTGTCTCTCACTCGGTTCCCCTTCCTTTCCCTCTCCCTCTCTCTATCTTGCTCTTCGTATACCACTATCTGCTTTGTCTGGGCAAAATAAAAACATAATAAGCCATCCTAAATATTGTGCATATTTTTAGTTTCCAGCATGGCACGAGTGTTTAACGAATAGCCCGATACACTCACCCAAATGCCAAGTGAATACTCATAGGTAAAAACTATGAGTACTACTATGTAAGTGAAACTCAGACTGAAGCAATATTTTATTAATTAAACCGTTTGTACTTACAGTCAGTCAATCAGAATTACTATTAAAAAGCCTCACACGAAAAAGAATAAAATAAAATAAATTATATTTCGATATGGTATATAAAATATCAGATTTATTAAAATAAAATTTACCGATACAAATGATGTTTATTAAAAAACTATCAACTTTGTATACCCTGTATACATTAATTATTTGATATATTTTAACAAACCTTCTATCCTATCTGTCGAATATCTATTATTTTATTTATTTCTTATTTTAAATAAATAGCTTCAGTTTTATTTGTTTTTGCTAACATGTATTTAACTTTTCTTATTTTATAGTGCATTTAATTATTCGACTATTAAGCATCTGCCCCCACATGTTTTTCATATTCAACCCAACCGAGCTGTAGTAAACCCAAAACCGAACAAAACAGCAGAGCACAAAACAAGTCAAAACAAAGCAAAACAAGACAATAAACTGCCAAAAGCATAAGTTTTTGTTGCGTGTGAAAGCAGGGGAGACCCTGCCAAAGGTAGAGCCGACTTTCCATAGAGAGTCTGCCCATATCTATGTCTATATCTGCCCCCACCACACTTTTCCCCTCGTAGTTTAGGGTGCCTGCAATTTGTTTATTTGCCAGTTTGTTTATAGATTTGCACAGGAATTGTAGCAGCATAAAGCACTTAAAAGCATATTGCATGCAAATAAAGGACAATTTATTAATTAATTCACAGCATACAGGCCTCAAAATGAACTCCATTTGTGGGCAGTTAGTTGAATCCATCCAATATTCAGTACTTAAATGTAAATAAGTGGATTAGAAATTAGCAGCATTTAATATTCTATGCATAGGTCAATGAATACATACTTCTTCTTCTATTTCTACTTATACTTTAACCTTTACTTTCTCTTCTCATACTTCTTCTTTTCATAGTTATTTTTCTTATAACTCTTCTCGTTTTAAACTTTTGTATCTAATAATTCTTTCAAGTTTATTTCTAGTTCCGCTTCTGCTTCTAGCTCTATTTCTAATTTTTACTTCAGTTTCTACTTCTGACCACATTTTATATGAAAATACTTTCATCAAAGTAGTCTCAACATTTTTGCCAAAAAAACTGTAGTATACAACTTAATTGTCAATCAACGTTAAAAATAAAGCAATAAATTCGATTAAAGGTAAACCAAAAAATCGAAAACAATTTGAAGAAAACCAATGAAATTTAAAATTTGACAATTGTATTTGCATTTCATTTGCTGATTAAATCAATAAACAAAGCAAACAAAGCAGCCAACAAATTTAGCAAAAATATTATCAAAACTTGAAAATTGAGTTGTAAATTAAGGAAGCGGGAGAGACCAAGAGAGAGCGCTGGAGAGAGAGGGAGAGAGAGGAATGATAGGGAGTATAGCAATTCCTTTTTTCCAGCGGTATGCGCCCATTTCCGTTTCCGTTTCCGTTTTGTTGCTGCCATTTGACAGTTTTGACTGGCAGCTGATTTGACATTGGAAATTGCATTTTTATTTATAACTGACATTTTTATTTCAATAGATTTGTGCTGCATGTAGCATTCTGACATTTTGTCACAGCCGCCTCTTCAGCCCTCTGCCCCCCTAACCAACAGTGTGACCAGAGTGTGCCAATCCCTTTTGCAGTCTTTCAAATGCGACTGACAAATGAAGCCGCATTCTGGCGTGGAATTTTTGCAGCTCCAACGATGGCAAGAAAACAAGCCGCAAAAACCCATCAAACCAAGGAAACCGCAACTTGTCTGTAAGCCGTGTGCTTTCTACTCAATCTCGCTACTCCTCGCTCTCTCTCTCTCTCTCTCTCCCAGGCAGAGCTGTCTCACTCTCTCCCTATCACGCTCTCTCTCTTTCTGGCTTCACTCTTCAGCTGCCTATCCGCTCAGCAGCTGCCTGCCATGGCAGCTTCATATGCCTGGTGTGTAATGTTGTGTGTGTGTGTGTGTGTGTGTGTGTGTGGTATGTTTGTGTGTGTGGTTGCAGTACCTGTAACAACTTTGCGTGTGTGTGTGTCTTACCACACCTAACAGCGTTTCATTTGGCAAATTGCAAGCGCTGCGTTCGCTCACTTGCGTTTACTTGATTAGATGAGCCCCAGGGCTACTTGACTCTACACTCAACAAAAAAAAAAACCAGTAAGAACAGAGCCGAACAGTCGGACGCAGTCCACTGTAAAATTCCCTACGCTCTACATTTTCAGTATAACTTAATAATATTTATAAAATATTCTTCTTACTTTGTTTTCTGCACTATCCTTCAAAGGCCGAGTTGCCAAGGAACTTACGAGGCGATATTGATACCCTAATAACTCAATAAATGACTTGCGATATTTAATTAAATATTGTTGAATCCGATCTGAAAAAAATATCCATCTAAATACCAATATTAGACCTAAAAAGCACATTTTTCGACCAAATGTTAACATGTTTGTTTCAGAACAAATTAAAATATGCCCATTTCAAAAACTTGACCAAAAAAATATGATATCAAAATAAGTGAATTCTAATTTCGTTGGCTTTGAAGGTTTTAAGAATTTTTCTCTGAGTGTAGCCAATATAAAACTCTCAGCTTTGTCTGCTCTTACTAACAATATCTCTTTGCATTTCTCTCTTTGCAGGTAAGCAAATTGTCTGAAGTCTGAAGTCTGGAGTCTGAAGTCTGTTTGGGTGTCTGGTATCAAGCTGGCACTTACTTAATTTAATAATAATCAAGCATTAACCATTATGACAGCCAAAGACC
This sequence comes from Hypselothyrea guttata, assembly GCA_035045125.1. Lineage (NCBI taxonomy): Eukaryota > Metazoa > Arthropoda > Insecta > Diptera > Drosophilidae > Hypselothyrea > Hypselothyrea guttata. The sequence goes on from JAWNNJ010002010.1 coordinate 184,734, forward strand.
AAAGTTGAAAAGTTCACAGAAGTTGGTAAGTTTTTCGCTTGTTTTGTTGTTGCTTTTTGGGGTTCTGGGAAATTGTTTTTCCCACTGCGTGACAAGGTTTCAAAAATGCATTAAAAGGCGAAATCAACTCAGCGGGAGAGCTTAACTTAATCTAATGCAGGCCAACGGATGTCAGATGTCGGTTGACGGAAGTCGGGGCATTAACTTGATCATCAACCCGATCATTATTAGCATGGCATATTAAGTGCACCATGGGGAGAAACGCGAAATTTCACATACAATTTCAACTGAAACAAAAGTCCAACTCCTATTAAGAACTTTGCCTGGAAGAGTTAAAGTTAGCAGTTAAACATAGAAATGATACGATAAACAGCACCTAAAATAGCTCAAAGTCGTTCAAGTTGCTCGATTTGTTAATTTGTTTAAAAGTGTAAATTATAGTACTTAAATGTTTGTTCAATAAATTTAAATTGTAATTAATGCAGCTCGCTTCAGTGTTGCCAGAAATAAAATTTATATTCCCAATCGATTAAAGTAAAAATATGAAAACTAAATCCTTAAAAATAAATAACAAAAATATAATCAATATGCAATAAAACAAAAAGCATACAATTTTGAAATAAATTTATGCAAAAATTCTTCTAATATTTAACAAATTTTTTTGGAAAATGTTGCAGACAATTATAGAACAGTATTTTTGCTTTGTTGCCAATAATGTATTTAGTAAGTAGAAAGTACAATTCGGATATAGTAACATTTTAAGAATGCACAATCTTGTGAAAATTTTTCAATTTAACAAATTAATTTAAATGAAAAGTTTCATAATGCATTTCGCTTTCTGTAGCTTTCCATAGTTCTGTAGCATATTTAATTTGCACTCCACAAATGCGCCTCAAGTTTTGAATGCTCCGCCACATTTAGCACCAACTGCCCACACAATGGGCGTGGTCGCGTGCCAGACAGCTAAATAAATAATAAAAAAAAACGAGGCTTATAAAGTATGGTATGTAATTTAGCTGCTGTAAACTATGCGAAAAGTGGGCAAAGCTAACCCTTGGCTTAAGCCCCGCAACTTTAACTTTGCCGCTGCTAAGCGACCTCAAAGCGAGGTCATTAATATGCCGCAAGGTATGCTACACTTTGCGCATAGCTCGTGCTCGTAGCTACCCAAGAATGCCGTGCCCTGCCACGCCCCGCGCCGCCCTGCCCCTACGGCCAACTTCCGACGGGCAAATGGCGTCAATTTCATTGTAATCAAGTGCGCGCTTAATTAATTACAGTACAATCTCGGTTATTCGGACACTCAGGTAATCCGCGCTCAAATCAACTGTCTATAGACCTTTCAAATTGTTTACATATTTGGTTGTTTACACTCAAATGTAGTATTAATTAGTTCTTTATTTCTGTGATTTTACAATCTAATTTTTAATCGTATAGACTTTTTGTAGCTAAACAATTTCTATTCAATTTACAATTGTTTTTTATTTTATTTTTATTTTTTATTTATTACATAAAATTGTTAATCAATTAATCAAGAGGAATTGTTTTTGTGACGGTTTTAATGAAATTTCACTATCAAATATTATTATTATTATAATTATTATCAAATTAAATTTATATTTATTAATTAACAATTTTATTTCACGTTTTCATTCAAAATAAACTATCAAATATATATATTTTTGGTTTTACTAGTTATATTATTATTTATTATAATATTTAAAAATTTTTTGTTTCTTATTTTCATTTCGTTTAAATTTTGTTTCTAATTTATGCAGATTTAAAGCTTTATAATTTTAATGAAATTACTTTCACCTATTAATATTTAAAAATAAACTCAATTAATTTTGAAAAACATTTCTGTCTGAGCTAAAAGCAATACAAAGTTGCCGTAATAAATTATAGGCTGGAAAATGCAATCAAATTGGAAAGCCTAATCAATCTAGGGCATAAACTCTTCGCTCATTCTTCTGCAAATAGGCCAAGCACATTAACCATTTACATGACGGTGTCTGGGTATGTGTGTTTGGGTGTGTGTCTGTGTGTGGGTTTGTGTGTGTGTGTGCGCATACACCTGGGGAGCCGCTCTTCATTAGCACAACGAGCAGTCCATTGACGCTGCTAAACTATGCGGCTTTTTTGGCCATTAGCTGCTCGTTTCATCGCATTCATTTCATTCACGCATTTTATTCGTTTTATTCATTTAGCACTTGCTCACTTTAAATTCAGACTCAACCGCAGCTTAAGCTACATATTTTAAATTCCAACAAAACACATTCTCTACACGAATGCGAAATTCTAATTAAGCATTGCAGCAAATGGAAAATTTAGCCTGTTTCAGGTTTCTATTTCGTTTGCAAGTCTTTAAAATTTGTAAAAAAAAAAATATATATATATAGATGTTCAAAAGAAATCAATTAGTCACGTAGTAATTTCTGCTAAAATTTTTTTATAGCTAAAATTAAATTTAAAATTTTAATTACTATAATTAACTAACTAATTAATTAACTAATTAACTAACTAACTAAAAAATATAATTGAAAAAAAAAACATGAATGTTTATATATAAATTTTCATAGCGTTTAACTTAAAAATGTATTCATTAAAAGAGTTTTTCCAACCTATTAAAACTGTTTAAACTATTCATAAATAAAAGAAAATTTAATATATGCATACAACTTAATTTAAATAATTATAATTGATAGACAAACAAATAAAATAGGAAGCACCTTTTTGGAAACAAAAGAAATTAAAAAGAATTAAAAAAAATGTTTTTATTTTATTTGCTTTGAAATTTGTGTAGAATATTTTTGGCTTTATTTAATTTAAGTTGTAATTATTTGCAAAATACGCGAAATGTAAACGAAATACGTAAAATTAGACTATATAAATTAAACATTACTATTTAGTATACTATACTTACATATATTTTTTCTAGGGCTTTTTGCTATTGTTGTCGTTGTTTATGCTTTACATGAGTGTGTGTGTGTGTGTTGGTGTGTATTATTTATTTATTTTTTTTTGTTTTTTGTTTCAGCTTGCTTTTATCAGATTATAAAACATTAATTTAATTTACTTGCACAGCGAATGCCGCACGCAGTTGTTGTTGTCCAGTCACGCAGCGCCCCAATTGACGCGAAATTCAATTAAGATATAAAGTGAAATAATTTTTTAATGGCATAGGAACTCGACAGAGCGAGGGAGACAGCGAGAGGGGCAGGGAGTGGCAAACAGACAGAGACGGAGCGTGGGCGAACGCGCATTTGAATTGATTTCCCTGCTGAATTGGCATGGCGTGTGACTTGGACAAGGGGGCAAGGGGGACAAGGGGCAAGGGGCAAGGGAGAGACGCAGCAGGCGCAGCACGAACTCCAGCACGCAAAGGGACAGTGGGCAGAGTACAGTGGGCAGTGGGCAATGGACAGTGGGCAGAGAACCGCATGCGATTGTTCATTCCGGCCGCACATCATAACTTAATGTCATAAACATAAATGGCCGAAAGCGGAAACGGAAATGCGCAGAGCAGAGCATTGAGCAGCTGAATGAATCGCTTTGATTGCAAATCGGCTTCGGCAGCCCTGCTCTCTCTCTCTCTCTCTCTCTCTCTTTCTCTCACTCCTCCCTTCTCACTCACTCATCGATTCTCTTTCCCACTTGATTCGACTGCTCTTTAGCAGTTGCCAGGGCAATGCAGGAAATAATTACAACGTGTTTCATGTTGTCTGTTGCACACATTTGCAGCAAGGCAAGAGAATGCGAGACAACACACCAGAGACAACAGGCATACGGACAGACGGACAGACGGCCTACCCAGTCTGCCAGAGACAGAGACGCAGAGAGCGAGGGAGAGAGAGAGGGAGAAAGAGAGAGTTGGGTGTTTGCATTGTTAGCTTTGATATAGATAGAACATGAGGCTCCTTGTCTAGTTATGCCATATCTGAATATATATTTTAATTAAAATTAAGCTTAGCCACAGGCAACAGTCAAACACACTGGAAACAATGCCACAGCACTTCAATTCCAATCGAGCAATCAGTTGAGTACACTGCGAAAAACTATTGAGTTAACTGCAGCAATTAAATTAAAGTTACGCTGCCCATTCTTCATAAATATAAATTTAAATACATCTATTAATATTTATTAAATTTTTTTAATAAATTTCAAGCATTTTTTAACACTATAAAAGCTTCATAATAAATTATGTCCTATGTTTGTAAAAAATTGAAAATCAAGGCAATATTTTTGTGGTAAAATAATTTAAATTAACTCTTGTTCTTCTATGTAAATTTTTTGCTTTCCAACACAGTTTTATTCTATTTTGATTATTTTATTTTATTTTATTTTTTCAATAAATAAAAAACTATGAAGTTATTTGTAATGTATGCCCATTGCCAATGTAAGACAAAAAATGTATCGTTAAATAGATATTCTTGGGGCATTTTTGAACACTGTATGGTGCAGCAAAATAACTCTACCATAGTTATAATATACTATTCTTGATGATAAACACTAGAGTGGCTTCAAAAAACCCATCAAACTTTTAACACAATACGCTGTGTGTTTTCCAACACTGCATTAAAAAAAAGTTGCACATGAACAGCACTGGAAGAGCAAGTGTAATTTCATAACATTTCTGAAGCGTAGCAAGCAGTAATTGGCAATTAGGCGTGCCAGTGTTGGTTAACGTAAAGTATTTGCTGATTATGCTGCCTTTTGACAATTTAAAAGCTCACAGTTTTGGCCACATTTTGAAGCCAACCACAGCAAACCCACAAAACTTGTGCATCAGCTGAACAATGCCACTTTGTCGACTTGTTGAGCATTTAATCAGCCGAATAAAGCACAGATAAAGTGCAATTGCACTTGGCATACCCAAGTCTTCACATGCTCTAGGGTATTAAAAATAAACACAAAACAAAAAAAATGAGCTGCAAGTTGCTTAATTTACTAAGCTCCGAGTTTTTGGCTTATGTTTTAGATGCTCGTTGTGCATTTCACAGTTTATGCTCATACTTTCTCGTTTATATTTTGAGGATCTTTTGGTTTACAGTTTTTAGTTTCGTCGCTTTGTTTGCGCGCACAATGCGGCGTATGCGCAACGTCGAGTGCTAACGAACTCGTCGCATAGTTTATGTTGCCACAAATATTATTTGATATTTGATACACGCACGCATACTTTCTCAGCTGTGCCAGTGTGTGTGTGTGTGTGTGTGTGTGTGTGCGTGTGCAGTCATATGCGTGTGTTTAGCTCCCAAAGCGTTAAAAAGTTTGCCTTACCTGGCAAAAACTTGAATGCTCAGCCAGCCGAGCTTAACCAAACACACACATACGCGTGCACAGAGAGAAAAATAGCGTGCTGAATTTAAATTTCAATCAGCTCTTCAAGAGTTTCTCTTATTAATTCTAGAACAATAAAAAAATTAAATTAAATGTCAATGAACTCTCTAAGAATTCGCATTCGCAATTCTATATAAATTGAATATTACTTGGTATATTTTTAATTTTAGCTGTAAAAAATCTTGAAATGCAGAGTTTCGTATGTATACAAAAAATAAATCTAAAAAAAATTACACTTATTTTAAGTCCAATTGAAATGCAGGTTTGCAGTGTACACTGTGAAATGTGTTGAATCAGGATTAATAATTTTGTGTAAATTACAAGAAGGCGTGGCAGACTCCACAAAGTATATATAAAAATATTATCGTTTAGTACAATAAGCTGAGTCCATTTTGCCCTGATCAAGATTATTAGAAATATTGGATGCCACGCCCTCTTAAATTCTAGTTTCGTTTAAATTTTTATCGTTCTTCCATCTTATCAACATTGCCATTTACTTTCGTAGTAAGAAGTTGGAAATATTTTGTTTCAAGTACGTGTTTCTTGATATTTTTCTGCCTGTGTGTATGTGTGCATGCGAGAGTGTAGGTGTGTGTGTGTGTGTCTTCAACTATATGAGTGTTAGTGTTAGAAAACCGTGTCGCCTGTATCCGTAACTAATTAGCAACATGACTCACCTGGAAACTAAGCGCGCTCTGTTCTAGCATTGCACTGTCTATATCTATATCTGTATGTGTGTCTTTATATTCGCATGCGCGCACGTGTGTGTATGTGTGTGTGAGTGTGTGTGAGTGTATGTGTGTTTATTAAGGCGCATAAGGCAATGAGCTACTGTGTGTGTGGCTTTGTTGATAGAGCCACTAAATGTTTTTGTCTTGCCGCCTCTTGCATAGTCTGCCATCTAGCTACCATCTCCTATGTACACTCAGAAAAATAAACAATGTTTCGTAAAAAAAACAACATTTTTGTTTAACTTTCAGAATGCACATAGCTTTACTAAAACTCAACCGATAAAGTTGTCATCGATTGTTTTGCAGCTATACGCTCAAGTGAAGATGTTCGTTCTGTGGATCAAGAGTTGTCTATGTTGACTTAACATCGCAAGCTCATGATTTGAGTAAGAAAACTCTTGATTTTCCTCTCAGTGTACCTGCCGCTGCTCTACGTGCCTCTGAACTGCGTTTTGGCCCTGGGGGTGCGCTCTATATGTATGACAGTATGACAGTAATGACGGCAGTAACGCAACGCGCAAATGGCAAACAAAAAACCGCTAATTAGTTGAAAATAAATAATGAGAAAATGTTTCCAAAATGCGCCACGCGAAGCCAATTGAAATCGCATACCCTATCTCTCTCTCTCTCTCTCTGTGTGAATGTAGTCTCCATCTGTATATGTGTGTGTGTGTGTGCTGCTATGCATGTGTGTGAATCTTAGTCTGCAGTTTTTATGGGTCAAGCAAGTATAAAAGATAACGCCATAGTGCCAAGAGGCATGATTATGCATTCTCAGCACTTCAACACATTTGTAGAAAATTGTTTTGTTTTACTATGTTTAAATTTTCCAAATTATTTTACAATTATTTAACGCACTACAGAAATTCTGCATTACTGGTACCGCCTTAGTAATGGGTTACAATCTGTTGCGCTTTGCTTGGGATTTGTAAATAAGCCAAGTGTTTTTTTAATTTCGATGTTTTTTTAGTTCTTTATCGGAATTATTGTTGTAAAAATATTCATTCTAACAACAAAGGATCTCCAAAATATATTTAAAATATTTATATTCTTAAAAGACTATAATTTTATATTGTATGAATAAATAATCTAATATATATTTATTGCAATAGAAAAAGATTTTAAAGATATATATTCTTATTAGATTATTAGATTAAAAACTTACACATAATTTAACAATACCAAAAGGTAAAAATTAATCGCAAATCGAAATCAATACTTGTAGTAGGAGGTTATAATTTTCCTTGTTCTAATTTATTTTCAATACTTTTTCAATACTCGAATTCTCGGTCTATTATTGTCCACTTTTGACAATTACTTTGTCATTATTTTATAAAATAAATGCAATTCAAGTGCTAGATAAATCTAGTATTTCGCAAACAATTCTCGTTTCTTAATTTTTAATATTCCATGCCGAATTCAAGCTCTAATTGGGCATAAGAGATTTGTGGAAAAGTGTTGCCACACCACAAACAATTCTCGATGCTTAATTTTTGAGTTTTTCTAAGCAAGTTATAGGCGAATTGTGGAAAAGTGTTTCAATCGCATACTGTTTTGCTATGCGTGCTCGCTTGTTAGCTCGGTTTGTTTAGTTGATTTCACTCAAGTCAAGTGATTTCTTGTTGAAGCATTGAATTTGCATACTTCGCAGCCTGCACATTCAATTGAATTTTTATGAGCTCAGCAACAGATCAGCAGCTCTAGTTGAAATGCTGGCAAACCGACTGACGACTGAAGCGGCTGCATCACGCATACGACTAGTCTGACTGGCTTATCTGCCAGTAAAAATACTACCCAAGCAAAAGCCGTAAAATACGCAAAACAGCTACAGAGTGAAAGTTGAAGCAAGAAAACGAAAAGCTTCTGCAGTCGAATGTGCAGAGGCGACTACACAATTGTCTTAATAACTTCGTTGTTAATTATGCGATTGGGTTTAAAATTTCAGCATAGATTCTTAAAGTTTTGAAACAACAACATGAGAAACATGAGCCTCATATATCAAATAATATGCAGTTTACACATTTTAAAATTTGTTATTAAAATCGGAAGCTTAAGGTCCAATTTAAGATTTCTTCTATTCTACTTATCTTGTGCTTCCTCATACGACCTTTGCATAAGTTACAGGGTATTTCGAGAATACATAACTTGTGGCTGAAACGTCAGCGACAGCCGCAACTGGGACTTAACTTGGGCTTTTGTTTCTAATGTGGCTTCGATAAGGATAAGAGAAAGTGGCTCAAGGCCAGGCCACTTGCTCGCTATCTGTGTGCGGGCGGTGAAAACTTTTTTATCGACCACAAAAGAGAGGGAAAAAACACCAGAAACAAAAACAGAAAACAGAGCGAAAGCACAAACTTTTCGTCATGCATGCCATTTTTATGCAAATCAAAACGTTTTTAATCGCTTTAAGGCCGGCTCAAAAATAAACGTACAAAAAACTGTTCGAAAACAAACCAAAAAACAAAAAAAAAAAGCCAAAAAACGTGCCATTTCGCTGAGTCCCATGACGAGCCGCAACTTTGTCCGGCAATAGCGAAATAAACACGTAATTAAAACCGCACGTTAATGGACTTACTAGATGCTAGACCGAAGAACGAAAGGATGGCCGAGAGGAGAGGAGAGGGAAGGCACAGACACTGGGGTCAAAGGTTGAGCCCCATTTGAATTCGAAAAACATTCGCATTAAAACGCTAAAGAAATTCCAAAAGTTTACAAGCTGTCATTGCAGCTCTTTCTCTCTCTCTCTCTCTCTCTCTCTCTCTCTCTCTCTCTCTCTCTCTCTCGCTCTATCTCTCTCTCTGTTTGTCTCTCTTTTTGTGCCTAAAACTATTTCAATATAAAATTCATTTCATTTGGTTTCATTGAGAGCCAAAGCAAGAGATAGTTAGCAGCATAGTTAGACAGATGAATAAAGAGTGTATTTGGCATTGAGGCCGGAAAAACGCAAAAACGCCAAAATGAAAATGAAACCAGTGGGGACAGAGCCGATCAGTCGTAAGCGCCTGACTGTAAAATACCCTGTACTCTATATTTTAAATATTATTGACAAATAAATTTAAAATATTATGCGCTAGGAATAAGCAATTGTAAAAAATGAAGTTATATTTAAAGGAATAAATATATATATACATGATAGAGGGTATAAAAGCTTTATATGTTCTATAAAACGTACAGGGGGCGTGGCAATCATCATTTGATATATAAATCTTATTGTTCAGTCACGTCTCCTACTGCCTGTTCTATTCATTTGTACAAATTTATTAACCCTGTTTTGATCAATTACATGGATGCTGAGTATAACAACTAAAACCAGCAAAACAAACAAAGGCCGAGAGAGCGTGAGGGAGCCAAAGTGTCCGAGAGAGAGAGAGAGAGAGAGAGAGAGAGACAGAGGGAGCAAGAGAGAGAATGGAAAAACAATGGCAAATGAAATAAATGAAAACGAATGAAGCCAAAAAACCACGCGAAAGTTTTCTTGTTAAAATCCCAAACTCAACTCTTTCCATTAGCATACTCTCCACACTTCCTGTTGTCATATAGGCCACACACACACACACACACTCTTTCATACACACACAAACACACACCAATGTCAAAGTTCGCGCCGTTTAAAGTTTTTGTTGCGTTGCGATTTTCCAGCGAAAATTAAAAGAAGCCTCCGAAACACTCAACTAAAATCGACACTTGGGGCTTTCCCGCTTAACTTTCTCTCTCTCTATCTCTCTCGTCTTCGTCCCTTCCTGCCTGTCTGCCTCTCTGCCCCTCTGCCTCTCCGTTGCTCCATATGCAATTAAAGCTAAACATAAGTTGAATCCCAGATTTTGGTTTCAGCTCAAATTCTGCGCTCCTCACGCTTAACGCCTCGCTCTGGCTGCTCTGCTTATTTGCATTTCAACGCGTCTTGTTAGCCAAACTTGCAGCTTAGAGAAGGAGCGTTTGAAAAGTGAGACAGCGAGAGACAGAGAGAGAAAGAGACAGAGAGGGAGAGAGAGAGAGGGATGTAGCGATGCAGAGACCGGGAAACGACTTTTGGTGCCTGTGGCTAGCGGGTTGTGGTGGCAACAGCTGCAGTTCGAAATTTCATGGCTGTCACCGTCTAACGAGCCGGCATCATCGCTCAACAGCTGAGGCACTCGTATAACAGTATAACAGATTATAAACAACAACAAGAGTTGGGCAGGAAACTCAAGTGCATTGGAATTTAAACGAGCATATGTCTGATATCCTTTAAGAATTCAAGACAGAAATGACAGTTCTGTATAATAGTTGAACCTAAGTATAACAGTTAAATTATATATAACAGTGAACTTAGACGTATTAACTTAAAGCAAGCCAATACCACAAAGCTATATGAGTGAGATGAGGTTGCATAAAACTGTATAACAGTTGTGTATAACAGTTTCATACAATAACTAGCATAAGCTATTTATGTATTTGGCAAGTTAAAATATTATTTTGTATTACTTTATATGCCATATTAAAAAGAATTATATAAAATTTGTATAACAGCAGTATAACAGTTTTGTTTCAGCATCAACTGGGTCAAGTGTTTGGACTACAGTTTGCATTAGAAATGCTCATTCTGCCGAGTAAAATCATATTTTTGCATAATGTTCTGTAGCGAAAAGGATATTTTAATGTATTTTCCAACACTGTCAATGTATGTATGTGTACGCCATCTTGTTTGTCGGCTAAGAAAACTCAATTTAGATTCGGTTTCGTTGGCATTAGGCGGGTCAAGGTTCACACAACAACTACACACAGTGTGTGGGTGTGTGTGAGTGTGAGGGTGAGTGTGTGTGAGTGTGAGTGTGTGTGAGTATTTGCAGACTAGGAATGAGACTAAAATGTATTCAAATGCGAGTAACAGCCCATTTGTCGCATTAAATAAGAGTTACAAATGGAAGATGGCTTCACATCCCACTCGGACATACTTACCAAAAAGGGTAGGGAGGAGGAGCACAAAAAAAAAAAGGAAGACAAAGCAAAGAGAAAGACAAGAAAGAAGGCGAAGCAAGAGGCAAAATGAAACGTGCTAAGCAAATAAACACATGAAGAAATTCTAAATTTAATGCTAAAAGCTATTGAAGCATGCCTAAACCCCAAACAAAGATACGAATACACATACAAAGACAGACACACGCACACAAACACACACACATCCATGCATACATATTCACATTTACACAAACACTTACACTTAGGCCGTAACGCTGTCTTAAATGAAATCTTGCCACACAACTACAAAAATCACGTCTACAAGAGCAAATAGCGACAATTGAGCAAAGTCCAGATGGGGTAGGCAACACTGCCAAGTACCCTTTATTACTCTAGCAATATGGTTTAAATTAATAAAATATATGTTATCCAAAAAGGTTTCGATATGGCATTCTTTTATTGTAAATTTCCGAAAAGCTAAACATATCGAGCCCTTCCCGCGAAAAAGACGTAACCAACATTTTTTTGGATTTTCGGTTTTTGATGCAATTATGTTCATAATCACCCAACTCATCCACACAAAAAATTTCATAATTTTATCTTGCGTATTTACTGAGATATCAGCCTGTCAATTATATCGCAAGCGCCAGATTTGCTGCGAATTTCAGACGCGTTCTCGCGAAAAAAACGTTCTCCTGTAAAATTTGCTTTTGTTGGTTACTCCATTTTCGCGGGAAGGGCTCGATATATTGCATTTTCGACATATCCAATATGTTTTTTATTTTTACTTACATTTGCTCATTTTTTCCTTGCTTTTAAAATTAAAAAAAAATAATAATCTCATTTAAAATCTTAAACAAAAATGTCTAACACTTTTAATTTTTTTTTTGCTTTTAAGTTGTCTAGATCGGGTAGGCTACACTTGCTAACAGCAAAAATGTTGTTCAAACTAAAAAATAAGTATATATTCAAAAATGTTTCTGATATATGTTTTTTTGCATTTTTTTTATTTTGCATATTTTTTAGACTTCCGATATTTTGAAACTAAAAAAAATTCTTTTTATTCTGCCACGCTTAAAAAGCATTTGCAATTTAAATTAAATATATCCTAATAAATGAAGAATTGTGAAACTAGCCTAATTGGCACTAGCTCATTATGCTGTGTTTTACAGGGTATCGCAAGCAAATTTAAAGCAATTTCAATTCGCTTGTTGACGCTGCTCTGGCCCATTTTGAACTGTTGTCATTGTTTTGTGTTCTGCTTTCTGCTCTCTGTTTTCTGTCGCTTTTTTGCATTCTCCTGCGGCCATATGCGACAGTTTTTTATGGTCTGTGCTGAGGTTGCGCCTCGTGCTGTGATAAGCGAAATCAAACGTCAAGCCGGCAATGTAAACAATTTCCAAATGTCCCCCAGAAGTGTGAGAATGTGTGTGCGCGTGTGTGAGCACACACGCACACATAACCAATACAAATGCAAACGAGTGTGCTCGTCAAGTCATGGCGCTGATTTCCGTTTTTCCGCTTCCGCTTCCGGACAGCTGTTGATGTCGCATAACGGTGCCGAGACTCATAATGCAAACGCCATAAATAACACACAAAGCGAGGGGCATTGTCGAGCAACCGATAATAGCATTAATGTATCTAGATACTCACAAATGACTCTGAGTGGCAGTGTGAGTGCGTCTGAGTACATTCATCACACCTGAGTGGAATTGAATACAACATCTGAAGCAGCTGAGACGACGAGACGAGCGACGAGAACAAGTGTGCCGGAAGCGAACCACATAGAAATATGAGAAACATTCTTGAATCTCACAATCACTTTAAGCAAATTGCATATCAATTAGCTTTTGTCAGTCAATAAAACTAGCAGCTCTATTATTTGCATAGTATTCTGCTAAGGCGTTAGGGCATTTTCGATTAGGTCAATTTGGATTATGAATCGGACAAAGTTTGCTCTTAAAATTAATATCTTTAAGTGCTTTGCACACACTACAAATACTTTTCTATTGCGCTCTCGCTTGCTCTCCATCTCCATCTCTGTCTTTTTCTCTTCTCTGTTTCTCTTTCTCTTTCTCTAACTCGCTGTCAATTGCCATGTTTGGGCTTGTGTAATTCCATAACCATTATTATTCCATGCACCATGGCCGCAGGATATACAAATTGAAAAGCAATTTCGACTAATTTTAAACAAATTGCTTGAATAATTCCAAAATGAATTCATACGCACTCACACACATATTCACACACACACACACACTCACAAAAACTATGCACCAGCTTATATAAAATAAAAACAATATCGATAACAATTAGAAACAAGTGCTCCACAAGAGCACCACCGAAAAATAATTGCTCTACAAAAGACGATGACTGAAAATTATACAAATATTCGTGGAGAAGAGTGAAATATGATTTTAGAGGGTCTATGGGGTTTATAACAAGAATATAGCTATAGTTATATATTTAGAAGATTAAAGAAGTTAAAAAAGATTGTTCACAACGATAATACATGAATAGGATACTATTGAGAACAACAAATTACAATAGAAAGAAATAGCATAAAGAAGAACAAGGAACTTTAGAAGTCATAGCATTAAAATATACAAAAGAGACCTTTTATATAGTTTATCAAAAAGAGGCTTATAAATATATTTAAAACAATAGTCTATTCAATTCTGCTTGATACAAAATTATGAAACATATTAAACTATTTCTAACGAGCGCGAAGCGCGAGCTGTACGTCGAGCAAAAATACAGAGCCTTTGTTACAGATTAAGTGTTGATAATACTAAATTATATCTGAAATAAAATCAAGTATTTATTTAATTTGCAAATATTTCTCAAATTAATATTAATGTCTATCTTCACTTAAGTAGAACCATTTTAGATTTGTAATAAAAGCAAATTCAAATCAAACAGAGCTGGCGTGGTAGCCTATATACCCTGGGGATTTGTGGGAAGCCCAACACTGAAAATGTTTGCCCGCGACAGCAAATAGGAATACACAAAGCCCAACAACAACTATTTGTATTGAAAAAAATGCAATTTTACAAGCAATTAAAACTTGAATTGAAATGTTTTCGGGGGCAGCAAAAAATACAAATGGGTCGCAAAATAGTAACGAAAGGAAGCAAGAAAATCTGCCAATGGCTTGTTTAAAATGCGTTTGAACGTTAAACGCTAAACCGTGGGAGTCGAAACCAGGCCAAATGTGTAACGATGTGTGTGTGTGAGTTGTGGACGGAGGGAGGAGGCAGGAGGGAGGGGCGTCATGTGACCTTTGGGAGTAACTGAATCGTAAGCGGAGCAATAACGAGGTACAGTTTATGCCAAAGTTTTTGTTTTCGCGCGATTTTCGAAACAACTTTCAAATCCCGCAGCAACAATTCCCACAACCAGAGCATCAAGTGAGAGATTGTGCTACAAGATTTATGCGAATATTATTTGGTCTAGTGAATGGGTTAGAACTGATTCAGGGGGAGGGGGAAGAGGGGAAGAGCTAAAGCTGCCTAGTGTATTACATAAGTTAGTTAAAGCTATTGTTATAAGGGTAAAAACAAAGCAAATGTATAAAGATAAAGTATAAAGATATTAAAGATCTAAATACTATTAATGAATACAAATTAAAGCTGCGAATAATAGATTAATAAAATAGAAAATTGTTTGAAAAATTATTAAAAAATAAAATACTGCCATAGAAAAATAAATAAAAAATTAAACAAACAAATTTATTAAAATGTTTGACAAGAACTTAGAAAAACCCAATCGAAATAATAATGTTAGGTAAAATTAAAATTCAAGCAACTTGCACAGCTCACACTCTCACATTTAATTCCCAACTGAGCTCGTTATGCAACACTGGCAAACAGTGCACAGCAATCAGCCCCAGACGCATATATAGCAGGTATATAGCTTGAGCTTTGGAGCTGTAATTGGTACGCATTGATTGCTATCTAATATGCCGAAAACTCAAAAATATGTTGGACCATTGTGCGGTGCTCGCTTTGTGCTTTGCAACACTGGCTGCCTGTGCAGGGTTGCCACCTGTTCTAGCATGACGTTCAATTAAATTTTGTTACTATGGCTGCCAATTTGTGTGCTCTCGATTGGTGCTTGGCGATAGCACAAATGTTGACAGTGTTGCACACACATACGACTCTTCCTCTCTCTCTCTCTCTCTCTCTCTCTCTCTGTCTGTCTGTCTGTCTCGCTCGCACACACACGTACTCTAATCCCTTTGGAAAATGGCCGCGCTGTCAACAATTGTCGAGTTGGTTAGTTTGGGCTTTTGGTTTTTGGTTTTGGTTTCGGTTTTTGGCTCCGGCTCTGGCTTTGTTCTCTCCCTCTCTCCTCTGCAACTGGGTGGACAAGAGAGAAGAGAAGGCATTGAATTAATTGCTTTATGAGCTGCAATAAAAGAGGCGTGGCAACAAGAACAAGCACAACAAACAAGTGGCAGCTGTTGGCATTTTTGTGAACTGCAATTAGCAGCAAATAAAATAATTTACGATTGTAACGAGCAAAAATGCCGCACTATTAGTGCACTCTAGCGGTCAGCTTCCGCAGCTGACCAAGCGAGGGCGGCAAGTAGGCAAGGGGCAAGGAGCGAGGGGGCAAAGAGAACAACAGCCGTTGCCCGTTTGCGTGGTAATAACAACAAATTGCCAAAAATGCTTGTCCACTTAGTTCAGTGAGGGAGCGACGAGTGAGGAAGTGAGGAAGTCAGAGAGGGAGAGGAAGAGCGGGGCAGACTGGCGGATTCTGATTTTCATTCACATTCCAATTCCAATACTCACACACACACTCACTCACACACACACATGCGGGAGTGGAATCTTATTAAGCCACTTTAGATTTATAGCCAGCTTTTAGGCACATCCAGCTGGAGGGGGGCAACTTGGGGGCGTGGCTCTTTATTAAATTGCCCATACTCCCTGCAGCCCCTGCTACCCCCCCCCCCCTCTCCAAGCATACGAAACGAAATTTGTCCATCAATTTTCGTTTGCAAATGTATTCGAATATTTCGTTGGGTAAATGCCAATGCAAATGAATATATGAACATGAATATGAATACACAATTCACGAATGAATACGCGTCGGCACGGCCATGAATGTGCAAATCTGAATAAATAGATGAATTGCTTTCAGCCACCTCCAACTAACTCCTTCGCAAGTAGATTAAACCCCTTTGGATTCAAATTAAATCTTTAGCTTGTTTGCTTTACTGCATTCCGGTGTTAAGTACACTGGGAAAAAAACTATTGCTATATTTGTACTATTTGAATACATTTTCGATATAATATGTTCTGTAAATCTATATCAGAATCGACTTAGGCCTTCTAACTCTTCCTAAAACCAGTCTTTTTGAAATAGATTCTCATGTTAAACTTTTTTCTACATTTTTTAAAATATAACCCATTCAATAATTTTTAAATAATTTATTGATTATTTATTAATCTCCATTCTCCATTAATTATCAAGTCTTATACATACTCTTTGAAATTTCATCCTAAGTATATCTGTATTCTTTCTAATGTGTAAAATACGCGACTAGGATCCATCTGTGACATATATTCGCTCTTAATGCGGTCTTATATTTTTCCCTTTAACTCTACAATTTATCGTCTATAATTTCTTATATCTTTAAACAATTCTTTCAATTTCCCTTCAACATTCTCTTCGTACTCTTACTTTCAACTCGATTCCAACCCCAACCTATATGAAAGCCATGTTTAGCCCAATCAAGGAGTAAAATCCGTTTCAGCACAAAATGGTGTTGAAAAGTTAAATAAATCAGAGCTTAAATAGCCAAATATCAAAGCAGCTGG